>JAQGAP010002384.1:0-15359 GCA_034697805.1 Orchesella bifasciata | reverse complement strand
GTTTCTCCGGTTTGCGAAGGTCTTGGAGCACACTTGGCAATTGTAAGTTTGAATTGAACTGGAAGATTTAGGCTTCTTGTTCAAAAAATGAGGACGGTCCATCGTGATTTTGATTGTTACTTTTAAGGTCGTTGTATTGCGGATGGTTCGCACCTGTTTTGCAAAAAATTCACACAATAGTTCTGTTTAAAAAACAAATCTTAGGAACGTTATGGAAAAATTAAGTGATTTAACCAGAATTGGTTACCTTATTCTGCAATTCTCTATTTAAAAAAATATATTGTTCGTTTTCAAGTAACTGAGGGATTTTAAATCAAGCTGGACTGAACCGACCGAGCTTTGGCGACGTGGATCAGTGTAGTAAATGTAAACTTATGTTAATACGTATGAACAGTCACAATTAGAACCTAAATATTTGTTCACTCAAAATTACAGCAGGACTGAATATGCATTTATTAATATGTAAAGGAAGCTATCTCACTTACGTGTGTTCTCTGCTATTCCTAAAAGAGGTACTGAATATCGAGAACCTTTTTCAATGTAACTAAAATTACAAAACAGAAGCATACCAAAATGAATGAGTACGTGACGGTGAGAATGTAGCTCAAGGGTTGAAACCTTTAAGCCACAACGTAACACCAGGAATGTAGTATAAGGCCGAGAATATACTCATATTGTCAATCTCATTTTGATACAATCAGAAAAGCAAATCATGGCTATTTTACAATGACTTGAATTCAAATTGCGTTTTAATTCGCAATCTCTACCGTACCTCTAATTTAGATTGTTAAAAACTGATGTTTTGTTGCCCCATGCTGCAGCACGCCAAATGTAATTATACGAGATGCAGCTTATCATCACTGCCGTTTCCAAATAAACGGTTTTACAAAGATTTTGTCATTGTAATTTGTACCACAAAAAATGTTTATCGGTGACCATATTAGGCAGTAAAACCCTGCACATATTTTTGTTTTTAAAACTGTAACATTTTATTGGAAAGCAAAAACAAAGTTTTATTTATTTATTTCCCGATACGTTCCACAAATAAAGACATACCGTCGTGATTTCCGATTATAAAATCATAACTTCTTTTTAAATACATATATGTGAACTATCCTTATATAGGCCCGAGTTTGGCCGTGTTTGAGCCACAATTCTACAGTTTATGACCAAACTATGTAATGCGTACTTTGTCTTGTTCTTTACTTCATTGCCTTAAGAACTGTACTATAAACATATACACAGCAACACGACAGCAGCAAAGAGAGAAATGGCTGTAGCTTTCAAAGATAATACCCCGTTTGCATTCATAAGTGCTGAAAGGTATCTTTACGGTGTTTTGATACCTAATTTTTATGTAAAGGTAAACACACCGAAACATCTACTCACATGCATACCAAACAAAATTTTTCCTGTTATTCTTTCAAGATATATGTTTAGTATGAAGGGTAACATTATTATCGAATAATCCAATGCGCACATTGTCGTAAAATAAAGTATTTTGTATCACAGGCCTTGTTTGGTATGGATTTTTTGTCATCGTTTTTACACCAAAAGCTTTTTTGGCTAACATATTGTAAAGAAACCGATGGCAATGCTTAAAGTTTTAAAAAATGTACTCACAAGAAGGTGGGGGCCGTTTTTGTCCCAAGGACCAACGTTTTTGGGCCAGAACGGGGTATTTGCACATCTACAAGATTTCTGCACATAGATACCCCGTAGTTATCTCCATACCAGTAAAATACAGTTTTTCAGCGTCAAAACGGCAACCTCAGCTAAGGTATATCTATGAGGAGGCCGCAGCCAATAAGAGCAATGAAAGTTCACTCACGTCATCGGGGCCATAGCCGCCGCAACTGGTTGGACACTGTACAATGTACACACAGATTTTTGAAATTTTAACAGAAACACGACTAAATTGTCTTCATTTCCATAGTTTGTACACCCTGAAAAAATCCCGTGGCGGCACCTTTGATGGTTACAAAAAGATGAAATGTGTCCGGGATAATGTCTATACTCACGGTGATGTTTATTTGAAACTCGACGCTGATTTCGATAAGTGAATGGCTTATTAATTAATTTTTTATTCTACTTTATTCACATTATAAAGAATTATTTTAAAACTATGATTATAAATTGTTCTGATGTGTCTGTGATATCCTATTCAGAGTGGCAACAGCAAAGCAAAATTTGATTTGGATTTGATTAAGGACAAATACCTCACAGTACCACTGCCAATCACAATGTTTGAGCACAAGAGAACACGTAACTTGACTAAGGAAATTCCGAAGAACCCTGTTACTGCTTTTGTACTAGACCTGCTGAAAAATAAAGTAAGAATGACCTCTAAATATATCGCTGACTGGAAACGCTGGAAATATCTATGGAATACTTAAATATTTCTTAATTGTTGCATGATCTTTGGCTAATAGAAGTGCGGGTTCTTTGTGGAAGCTGGGGTGAACGATGGAGAGTTTCAATCCAGAACTCTTCAACTTGCAATGTTAAATGGTTGGACAGACTTACTGGTTGAAGCTGATCCAAAACTATTTCAGTAACTACGAGGGATAGGAAGAAACGCTTGGGTAGCGAATTGCTGCTTGTCACATGAACCAGAGGCAACTAAGGCATGTCTTTTGAAACCGCTACGATATGAAGCTAATTCAATTGATAAGCACGAGTAAATGACTAACAATGTGGCTTTCGTTATACTGAAGGCGAAGTCCAGTGCGGGCCTGCAGAATCTACTGTAGCGCTGTAGCGATGCAATAGAAATTCCGGGCTAATACAGGTTAAATGAGAGGAAGAATTTGGCCTCCTGTAATTAATGTATAGGCGCTACAGGAAGGATTTCCATTTGCGGAGGATTCTGCACCCCTGGTCAAGTGTTAGCGTTTTCATTCCTTACCACTGGCTATTGGTCAGGCCGAAGTGGAACATCTGACCTTGAACATGAGGAGTTCAGAATTGGCCGTCTTGAATACCATTCCATTTGACTCCATCTTGATCTAGATTAAAACTATAAAAATACTCACATGACACATTTTTTCAACTTCACACCATTATCGTATCTGAATATACATATGTTTTATGAATTCAATTTATTTTTTCAGGTTTTGAGCTTGGAGATTGACAATATGTCAAATGAAATCGACTTCCTCAGCAGCTACGGTTACAGAAAGGTGGGATTCATTGGAGAAGACAACTTTTCAAAAGCTGTTTTATTGAATCTCGAGTGAACTTACTAATTGTTTGCTAACAACTAAATCGTTGTCATCCGGATTTTTTTCTCCAATTTCAATGAAAGTTAAATCAGAAATCAACCCGAAAATCATGTTTAATCTTATAAGTCAATATTTCATTTTTAAAATTCCTTTGTGAGAATGGCAGTTTTTCAGATAGTTTAATAAAACCATGTGATATTGCTTTATGAACATGTCGCTTGTTTACAATTATATTTTCGCAACTTTCATCAAAAATTCGAAATTGAGACAAATGACTTGGAACGACGTAAACTGACATTACAATGTACATCCATCTACTTTCTCATGCTATGGATTAATCTAGGAGGGTGTACCAAAGCCAAATTCTTTAAAGTTTCGAGTGCACGTTTCGAATTTTGAACGCTTTGATCACTTTGTCTCAAAACTAGAGGTTCTCCCATTGCCCCGAAAAGGAAAACAGTGAAAAGTATCCAACCTAGTTCTCGAACTCACGACACGTCAGTGACTCAGTACATTAAATACATTCGTATTTATCAATTATGTTGTCGATTTGAGTAATTTTCTATTTTAATTCTGAACTTTAACGACTTCTTGAAATAACGTCAAAATTTTCTACACAATGTGGCAAGCAAAAATCTTGACAGCTTTTGATGGGGTAATCAGTCATCTTCAGTTTGTACTTGTTCCGGCAGCCAAACTTTAAGTTAGTCATTCGGTCGTGCACTGACTTGTCCTCGGAGGAGTCACCAAGTACAACTCACATTGACTTTGTGAAAACGCTCCGAACCTATGAACGGGATAATCCTTACCACGCTTACAAAAACAGCATGGGCAATGCAACTGGCTTCGCGTTCAGTTGCCGCTGGCCGCTGTTGCGGCTCCCTCCGTCGATTGTTGCTCCACCAAAAATAAGAGTGAACATGAACAAATCCTGCAAGTCCCCACCTTCACTTGGGTTCCCATTAAATGCTCCTCCCTGCTGGAAACTGGGCCGAGGACAGTTGCAGTGCTACTCCAACTTGGGTTTGATGCTGACACGCTTGACATTCATTTACAAGAGCTGGACAAACTCGTGGACAAGTTTTTTCTTATCGAATCCACCACGACGTATTTTTTGGGTGTGAGGAGTAAGTCTCTCGTTTGGGAGTTATGGAAAGGGCAGCCCGCTTCAAAATGTTTTACTCAAAAATTGTACATTTCGTTTTGGATGACACAGAAATGATGGCCCCTATGATGGAAGCCCGAAAATCAAATCGTTTGTATGTGATTGAAACATTTCAAGAGAAAACAAGGTGGTTGAATTCTTGGAATGGAATGAGATGGCGAAGGTCTTCAGTGGCAATGATCTTTTTGGATTTGGGGACGTGGATGAGGTACCAAATTGAAATGTAGTTCACTACTTGAAGCATTGTGAGATGCCATCTGATCCAGTGGACAGCGGAACTTGGTTCCCGTATGGAAGAATTTACAAGGCGTTCAAAACAGATTTCCCTGTCAAAGGTCAACCTTTTACGTACGGGGACCCACCCAACTTACTGGACATTAAAACAGCGATGAACTACAAACAATCCGATAAGAGCAAGCCCTCTTTTTCGAGCCGACTGCGTGGAAGATCGTCAGGATTCATTGCCGGTGGTGTTCACAAGACTAACTACAGCTACTTCCCGTTCCTACTAACAAAGATACTAACCGTTATTGAAGCAAACGATGGCATTTTATCAAGAATCGGATTCAATAAGGATAAGCTCACCCTCAACCAAACGAACTGGAGCATTGCAGATTCAAATGCCGTTTAGGATAAACTGGAATTCGAGCTTTCTAAAGTCCCCTCCTGATATATGAAACGAACTGTTACGGTGGCAGAACTTCAACGGAAGGATCCAAAGGAATTCAGAGCGGTGGTTCGACTTCCTTAGTTCTACGATTGCAACCGAGAAAGGCACCCTACCTGGGATGGAAAGCATGATAACCGACTTGACCTTTAATCTTTTATTATGATTCTAAATTTGTGAATATTTATGAAAGTAAATAAATTTTTAATCTTGATAGTTTTGTCACAGCTCAAAACTTATTACAATTGTATGATACGCTATATGAATCTAGTACTAGAATCTCTGATACTGTTATTGCTAGCTTAGACTACAATACTAATAGTAGGAAAGGCATGACTGAAAACGGAAAATTGTCTGCTTGCCGTATCATTGTTTTTAACCATTTTGCCATGGTCGACTGCAAAGTCATGTAATAATTGTAATAGAGTTCCATCGTGTTATGGAGGCGCTCTAGCTCATTTTTCGACAAACGATTAATTAGGCCAGACCACATTCAGTTGCACAAGAATTATTATGCCATGCTAGATTAATTACATCGAAATAAAAAAGCATAGGTTACTGTCTCGTTTATTTCTTTTTTAATTAGTACGTATGTTACAAATGAAAACTATCACCTCTCAGCAAAACGGTAACTTTAGCTGTTACAGAAATTTGAAATATGGGACAGGGTGATTTCCATACATGTTTGTCCTACCAATAGTCCCAGAAACATTCCACGAGCCGCCTACATACCAAATCACGATTGCCTCAAAGAATTCATTACTAGGCGAAGTGTGGAAGAAAATTTGGTAATGATTCTCGTCCTTCAGTCCTTTTACAATATTTGCACGTTGTATAGAAACTAACGACAAGGTTACACACTGTGAATACTTTATATGAATATAATTAGATTAATGAAGCGAATTGCATGAACTGCGGCTTGCTTCACTGCTGGATCTTTAGTCGAGATAGAAGTGAAACTACGACAAATGCAGTAGTGATCTTCAACGCCTGCCATTTGTCATGTTCGGGACAACGGAATCGGAACGAAATTGGTTGATTCCTCGTGGAAGTGGTGATGACTTCAATAAATCTTGTTCGCTTGCTCCTGTCGTAATGTGCTGAAGTGTAATGAGATCAGCCAAAGTTTCATAGAAGTCAAATGGTGTTGAGAGTTGGTCTTGATTTGCTCGTAAATTATGATACGCTCGGGCATATTTTTTCTTGAACCATGGTGGCATTACAATATACAAGAAAGGCATGCGGAGCTCCATTGAACCTTGCAAAAGAGTAGGCAGCTCGCAATGCCTATATGCTAAACACAATTAATATTGTTTGATAGGTGAAAATTCCATCGCTCATTCCGTCACTCCTGTTTTCACAACTTCTTTCCCAAATGCAGTACGAAAACGATGTTCGGAAAACATCTTCCAGATAAATGGGCAGTTGTCAAACCACCGTTGGATGTCACAGACAGACTTCATGTATCTCCTTTCCATTATGGGATGTTAGCACTGCTATGAGGTTTGCAAAGGTGCTGACAGCACTGAAACAAAAAATGTCTGCTATAGTTAACCATCACCTTCATCATTTAAGTTAATTGCATTTCGGATCAGGGAAGAAATAAATTTTAATCTTACAGGCAATACTGTTATACCAATTTATCTCTCCTGCGTCCAACTGATTCACTAGGAGTGAATACGATTTAGGCATTGACCTGAGGAAATTCATGTGCGACAACGAATCCAAACCCAAGATTACGACGTTCACGGTTTCCTTAGTCGTGCCAATCGCTTTCTCTTAAATATTTCTGACACGTTTTTCAACGTTTACTGTAAGGTCCACTAAAGCGTATGTGTCCACTAATTTGTTAATAGTTGACTGATCTGAATGCGCTTCATTTCCCTAACGCGGCTCGAGGTAACAATATATTGCCAGCTATTCGTTCTCCGATGGAACACTGGTGGAGGTTTTTAATGACAAATGATAGCAAGTCTCCGACAATCTATGTATATAAGAAACATCATTACTAGAATTACATCCTCATTTAAAAAGATATTGTAATAGTAATAATGGGAGTATTCTAACTCATGGCACATGGGTATCATCACGACTAAAACCAGGTGGCCTATAAATTGTTTTGTAGCAGCAGGACTTGACTCCAATATTTCTCATTCCACAGGGAAGATAGTAGAGTTCAGAGTAGATTTAAAAAAAAAACAGTGGGCATTGCGCTATACAGTTGCCAGTTTTGGGATCCTGGTCCTCGACAAGGTGCTTGATGGAGCTGGGCAGCGGATCCAGTTTTGGAATACGACACGCCGCATCATCGCAACAAAGAAGTGTCAGATTCGTTGGTGCTGGTAAGATTAGCTGATCTATTGCCTGTAAATAACCAACACTAGAATAACCCTCTATATATGTAACAGGTCGAAAATTAATATGGGTTTGTTGGGAATTTCGCTTACTGTTAAATAACTTCAATCGAGAATACGGAACTATTTTGTAAATATTGGGAGATGATTCTGATTCCGAATTCCAGGAAAAATTTATTCTTCCAATTTGTATGGTCTTATCGCTGAAGTATACTTCAGACATTGTTGAGAACAGAATGAGAAGCACGAACTTTAAGAAAAATGCATATTTCCGGTGAAAGCGATACGAATTATCTTTTGAATGGTTGGGTAGATGTATAACATCTGTTGTTTGTGCGGAGATGAGAAAATCAGCTGTGGAAAGGAATGGACCAAATACTGCAAAATGCTTGAATGCGAATGCAGAACATTGTAGCATGAAATTTTTATTATTCAGTTGAGTTAAGTTACTACGGCTACTTCCATGCATAGTTAAATGGTTTACTAACCATTCAGGGCCCGCAAATTAAATCGAAGATAAGCTTAACCCATTAGTTGCTTGGTTTCCCTTGTCTCCGAGTTTTATATTTGTAGGTCAAAATGCAGCGTCAGTCAAGTCGAAATTGTCGTTTGGGACCCAAGAAAAAGCATTAGTTGTTGTGGTCGGGGCTGCAATTTACTTCACATGTTTTTGGACAATCAGAAGCTATGAGGATCTACTCCGGACTGCTACTCCTACTGGTACAAGCACATTGTCATTATTCGTAACCTTTTCCGGGTTAATTTGGGTTAATAAAATTGTTACTACAAAAAATCCAACAGGTGAACACTTACACACGACCAAGTCATGGGATGTGTTCGAAAGCCCTAGCCTGTTAAAACGAATAGGGGACCATCTGAGCCCGCCTGTTGATCGCAGCGTCCCTTACAACCTAACTACTGGTAATGTGTCCAATCCCGAGCACGACAAGATGCATTCGGGGTTGCTGAATATTTTATTCCAAGAAACTGGAAGAAACCATACAGGCTTCTTTGTAGAAGCTGGAGCCGTTGATGGTCAGAACCTCAGTCACACTTTGGATCTGGAGCAGTCCTACGAATGGACTGGAATTCTGGTCGAAGGGTCACCGAGCCTGGTGCCGGAGCTAAGGGCAAAAACAGGGAGTCTTGGATTGCAGATGTTTGTCTCACGCAAAAAGTGTTTCAGAATGCAACCTACGTTACACGGATAAAGCAAGAAAGATACTGGAAGCGGGCAGCGGACAGATTGCTCCAGCTGAAAAAAAGAAGGACGGTTACAAGTCGGAGGGAAGTGTGCAGTGCTACTCGCTCTACTGCATATTTACTCAAAGCTATTGAAGCCCCAAACATTGTGGACCTCCTCGTTTTGGACATTGAAGGTGGATAATTGGACATTCTTATGGGATACCCATTCCACTTGCTTCCGATTAAGGTGAATGGAGCTTGGTTTCTTAAATGTTACAATAATTAATAATTAGAAAACTGGTATTGATGTATATTTTTAATACAAGTAATCGCCGTAGAATACTGGCTCCTAGCGGGAGGTGCAAACGCTCTCCTAAAGTTAATGAAGGAAAATGGATATCAAGTTAACTATACGGGGATCTCGGATATGATTTTTGTATTAAAATAGGCTGGTTATTTTTGCTGCGTTAGCTTTATCTTGTACCACGCTAAGCAATACATTTGATTGTATGAATTAAAAACTGTCATAACTTTGTTCTCTGCTCTGCTCTCCCCTGTCGCAATCATTAACACAAAACAGAATCATAGCGAATTTCTACAAATTAACTACTAATTAATCATTACTGTCGGGACAGTCGGGGTATTGTAAGAACTGTCGCCTAGTCCTTGAGCAAAGAAAACAATTTCCAAGTTAATTTGTCTGTAGTTGTGCTCCTCTTCCCACATTCCTACTTTGTTCCGACAATTGTTAATTTTCAGTCAGATATCAAAAGCTTTAGCTGTAAGTCATCAACTGGTTTGTTAATCAGAATTGTGTTTTCTCCCTTTTAAAGGAAAAATAGGTTTTCGAGGGGGACCTGCGTTGCAACATAACGCAGAAGCAGATAAAGATACGATAGGTTTGATAGGATAAAAAACTAGACCCCCAAAACACTGGCATCGTCGAACTGTAGCAAGCAAGTCGGGAAAATCGGATAATTATAAGATGTAGTGCTACCTAACCGTCAACCGTAACCATTTTACATAACCACCCTGCTCACCATGTCGTAGCACCTCAGATCTACGCCTAATTTCATTCCATTATCATTAAACTTCAAATTTCAAAAAATGAGGTCCATTATGCTTTTGATCGGGGCTACAATTGCCTTTTGGTCAGTCAACATCTATGAGAAAGTCTATCCACTCCCGACCACTCCGCTCACCATAACCAGAGCCCACGAGTCTTACCGCGATGAATTTATCTTGGAGGGACTCCATTCATCCGAAAACCGTTGGCACGAAGCAGTACTGATGCGACATGAGTATATTGCGATGAAGCACGGCGTGGATAACTTCGAGCCTATGGGTAAGGTCCAATCTATAGCTTTTGTAATTGAAAGTGCTCCGTCTATAGTCTTTAACTTTTTGGACAGGGTACATCGGTTTCACTGTAATATGGGAGCTCTTTGCACCATTATTTGAATGTCCGCAAGGTAAACCGTGACTACGGAACGTCGGAGATGGAGGCAAATCGGTTTGCCGCAAACCGTTTGCGGCTTTGAGATTCTGGAGGAAATAGAAAACTGGGAAATTCTGCGTCGTCTATTCCTTCGGTGTTTCCAATGACTCCTCCTTCGAAGCTTTCTTCCTGGAGCGAACTAACTGTCACGTATTCTCCTATGATATGAGTGTCAGCAAAGGGGGCCCTCAAACTCGTGACCCCACCAACCCACGTCTGAAATTTACTCAAGTAGGTCTAGGAACTACGAAGGACAATTCTGCTGAATTAAGAACTCTCGTGACTCTCATGGAAGAAAATAGACTCACTTGGATTGACGTCTTGAAGATGGACATTAAATGGATGGAAATTCCAGTATTTGTAGAGTTTCTAAGAATATATGAAGTGATGCCGTTTGGACAGTTGCAGCTGGAAATACACTTGTCTCAGCCGTACAACTTTACTCAATTCTTCACAATATGGGAACGACTGGAAGCGAAGGAACTTCGGCCTTTTAGTGCTGAAACCAATTTATTCACTTGACTTACTTTACCGTATGATTACAACACACCGTGGGTTAGATCGGATCGGATCCCCGGCTTATAGAGTATGCCTTTCTTAACGTACGAACTCATCTTATGCTAGTTCCTGGAAACCATTATTTTGCATGGTGTATAAAAAGTATTTAATACCCAATAGAGATCAAACTGTTTCATATTCCTTGCCATTAGAAGTACATTTTGACGGTTGAATGGTCCAGATAGGATCAACCGATCCGAAGATATGAATTGATTTGCTTTTGGCCCATCGCACTTCTACGAAGCTTTTGCATGCACATAGAAACAGTGAAGGTATACTTCATTTCTATTAGTACATAACGCCTTGTTTCTCTGAAAGAAATGCGAAATGTTAATGTTTATTGTAAGCCTCGAGCTATAATGAAAAATCAACATAATTTTAAATTTATGTAGGATTGGTGATTTAGCATCAGCCATCAACCAAGCGCACATCCAGCTTTGGAGTTGATGTACTTATCTACGTGTAATCCCATAAAACTCTTCTCAACTCGTAGATATACATGCAACCATTTAAAAATGGAGGCTTATTGAATAATGTCCAGTCGTAAAAAGTGTGTTGTACAGGGTTTCAAGACATTTGTTTATTTTTTAGCCTTTTTAAAAGTTCATTTACCAAGCTTTGACCATCTACATTTATAATTTATCAAAATAGTTGAAATGTATAATACGATGGAGTTTTTTAAGATACTAGGATACTTGTCCTATTCTCTGCGATGGACTGAATTTACCTCATAAAACCTTTCGTTGTCTCGATGTTTCATTTTTTGAGATCATTCCACTTTCCTTGTGTGTAAAAATACCTAGTTGAGCCTGTCTTGTAATGTTTGTTGTAAACATAGTTTCTTAAAAAGGACATGCTACTTGCTGCAATGTACCAACTTTCACATGTGCAACGGAAAGCAAGAATAAAATTTAGGATTTACGTTCACAAGTAAAGTTTCACGTTGTGTACACCTTGTCTTATTTGAAAGCAGGTAGATACATTCAGCTCATCCTCAATCTCAGCAAAATTAGCGTCGTGTAAAAATATATTAGGTTACAATAATAGTGAGTTTAGACATTTTATTTCTTCGTCGTCTTGGAAAAACGATTATAGTTAGGTTAACCTGCCTATTCCATCCAGCTCCATATCAAATCTCTGTTTGAGGGAAAGAGAGGTGACTACAGAAAAGGAACAGACTATATGCGACTGTGTTTTGTCTTCCTGTCATCCAAACCAAACAAGCTTTGTGAATTTTCTTTATCAAAGCAAGACAGAATATGGCAATATTTCGTTTGATTTGATCCCAATTTTTACCTACTTATTTGTTTCTTATTCCTTCTTATTTTGTTACCGATTAAAATGACCAACCCAGTTTTTTTATCCCAACAGTTAGTGATCTTTATCGGTGTCGCAGTTGGAGAACAACTTGAACTGTCTTTGAAACCAGAGTGAAAATGTTTGACTGCCGTGTCTGTGGCAAACAATTCATGTGGAATTCAAGTTTCATTAATCATATTCGAGTTCACACTGGAGAGCGCCCATTTAAATGTGAAATATGTAAAAAGTCGTTCAATACAAAAGGTTCATGTCTCAGGCACAAGCGAACTCATTCTAAAGAGAAGCGCTGGTGTTGCATTTTTTGCGACAAACGCTTTGGCCAACGGTGCCACCTCACTGACCACATCAAGCTGCATCTTCAAGAAAAGCCTTACGAGTGCTCAATGTGTGACGGTAACTTCAGAAGCAACAGTCAACTGTATCATCATATCACACTGCACGTTAGAGAGAGACCGTTCCCATGTCTTCGGTGTCCCAATGATTTTGTGACGTCGTCCGAACGAAAAAATTATCACTGTACTCACGATAAAAGGTAAACATTTCTGGTGAATTTAACGTTTAATTTTTTAAGGATACATATCGTCGATGAGACAATAAAATGAACTAACGATAAGTCCTGAGACGAGTAATTGTAAAATGAAGTAAGTCTTCAGGCGAGTAATTGTAAAATGATGTAAGTCATTTTTGTGGTAGCTGTAAAATGACATATCTCCAGATTCACTTTTTTTCAAAAAACAGTGAAAAACAAAAGCTTCCCACATTTAAATATTTTAATTACTTTTGAACTCATAAGAATGGCAATATACCGCACCAATGAACAGTATAAAATAGTGATTATGATTTAGGTAAGTTTATATTCTTCACTGTTTTTGAAAAAAGTGAATCTGGAGATATGTCATTTTACAACTACCACAAAAATGACTTACATCATTTTACAATTGCTCGCCTGAAGACTTACTTCACTTTACAATTACTCGTCTCAGGACTTAGTTCATTTTATTGTCTCATCGACGATATGTTAATCTGAACGTTGACATTTGTTTCTAGTTTCAAGGGCGGCAACGCTGTTACCTGTTTTGTGTGTGGCAAGTCATTAGGAAGAAAGGACCAGTTGATTGCCCACATACGAATTCACACCGGGGAGCGTCCCTACAAGTGTCGGATCTGCGGAAAATCGTTCAATTATCAGCATAGTCGAGATAAGCATGTTAATGCCATCCACCTCAAATTGAAGGAAGGATTTTGTGTTTTGTGTGAGAAGACATTTGCCCGGAAGGAATACCTTCGGTCACACATTACGAATCACATTGGAGAAAAATCGTATAACTGCAAGATCTGTGGAAAGGGATTCGGAAGCTCAGCTCAGCGAGCACGCCACTTCAAGACTCACATTAGAGAAATATCGTATGACTGCGAGATCTGCGGAAAGGGATTCGGAACCTCAGCTCAGCGAGCACGACACAGCAGGACTCATTTTAACAAGCGCTTTGGGTGTCCGTTTTGTCCAGCCGATTTCAGTCAGTCTGGGGGTCTCTACTATCATCTCAAACGTCATATTGGAGAAAATCCGCATTCTTGTTCCAGGTGCTTTAAAGATTTTGGGAACCCAGCCGCACTCCGACAGCATCTTTGTGCCGAATGATGAGTATGGTATGTTGACTTAAAGCAACAGTTTAATTTTAATTGATTAATGAATAGAAGATTTCGATTCTAACCATATTATTTTGGTTTATAAATGCAGCCTCATGTTCATTTAATGGACGACATCTTGAAAGCAACTATTCACAACAAATTCAGCTTTAAGAAAGTTTCAGATCCCCTAACCATAAGACAACGACTGTATCACTTAATAGCAGTTAATAACAAAAGTACGCATTAGGTAATGAAATATTCCCAGTACAATTTAAAAGAATAGATAAAACTTCTATTGTTTTACCATTTTATGTCTATTTGTTACTGTAAGTATCAAACTGGGTTCATCGGTACCAACGGCAATTTGTAGTTAACAGATTTATTTCTGAAATTAAAGTGACAATTACTATGATTTGTAGGTTAAGTTGAACAGGTTAAATAAAATTGTTGTCAAACCAATATTTTAATTGTAATCTAATTGAACTGTATTATTGAATCTCTTAATAAACTTCATACTGTTTATTAGTCTAAAACCCAAACATTTTTCAAAACTCCTTCAATTCATTATCTGCAAAGATAGCATCGAAATATTTTTATCCTGTTATCACTAGTTCTTTCTGTGTTAAACAATTCGTTTCACATTATTGCAACATAACAACTTTTATAGTAGTTTTGGAATGAATGTAGAATAAGCTCAATCACGATCAGAATACCACTGTAATTTAAAATATACTGCAGCTAATAAGGACGTCTATCACATAGTGATGACATTCCAAGATCAAGAAAAGAAAGATACGATTGTTGGGATGTGGAGGGTTTAAAAAATCAGGAACGAGAAAAACATTCGTTGTCTGAACCGTTAGGTGACCTTTTCGAAATTTTAACTATAGTGCTTTCTGCCTCGATTTTTATTCAAGTCACAAAAAATCAAGGTTACTCACGATCAGTATAAAGTTGGTTACAATATTGGAGGATAATTTGCATACTCAATGACAATAATTCGAGACAAAAGTGCACCATTTCACAATCAAACGTATAATGCAATGAAGCTATATTTATTGTTACTTGATTTTCAATGTTTACTTATCTGACTTCAGTCCATAATGAAACTCATAGCAAAAACAAAACCACTTTGTTCCTAGTTTTAAAATTCAACAGATATTTTCTTTAGTATCTACACACAATTTAATGTGAAACACACCTAAACCTAAGCAGATGTGGTAGAAGCTATCTCAGGTCTGTGTTGATTGGGATATTTGGGTGTAGATCGATCTTCAAAACCGCTGTAATTTTAAACAAAAATTATATAATTTTACTGATTGTTTTGAAAAACACGGCACTGATCATATAAAGCAGGATTAGAATAATTTAAGTTTGTGAAAACTTCTTACCGATTTCTTTTGCGGCGAACATGATCAAGTTCATTTAAGATTCCTCCACTGACCTGGCGCTTGGAAGCCTTCGAGCTAGAAACTGCTCCAACATGAACTCCATTTTTCTGGATGTGCTTCTTCAATGGGCTTGCACTTGGAAAGGAGCTTCCACAAATGCATCTGGAGCTTGAGCATTCATCAATGGCATGAAATTCCGGTCCTTTCTTGGTCCTACTTCGTTTTGCTCGATTTTGGACTGGAGGTTGCTCCACATTTGATTCAGAGGCGACGGGAAGGGTTCTCTCAGGCTGAACGATTTCCAAAATCTCAATGTCATCATCGCTGTCATTTTGGATGTGCTTTTCTGTAGCATTCATTGTCTC
>JAQGAP010002383.1:0-15364 GCA_034697805.1 Orchesella bifasciata | reverse complement strand
TCTGCATACCTTAGTACTGAAGGAGACATTTTAGATAGTTGAGTAGCTGATAGGGAAGTCAAGTTAGAACCGAGGACATTGGCGTTTCAATGGTTTGACATAGATCCTGGCTATGCGAGTTTGATGATAGCAATTCGGTTATTAGACTGGATGAACGTTTAGCTTCGAATACACTTTTGGTTGTTGTTCGATACATTTTAACCTTTTTTGGGATGCCAAGCCATGTTTCTGAGCTATCGTGCCATGTCAATGACAGGTTATCAAGTCGGCGTTTCAATGTTGGCCTTTTTCAGTAGGATGCAAAATGAGCAAGCCGCCCTTGCTGAATACTCAAGTCTAATGAAATTCAAAATCACTCAAGTTGTCAGTGCTGTTGGTCACAAGCCAGTTAAGTACCTTGCTGGGGGATTTCTTGTTGCTTGTTTCCTGTTTATTGTTGTTTGCTTTAATGCAACGATTTTCTTAAGTGGAAATCAGTTCAACCCCGTGTTTATATTTTGTGTCGGTTTCTTCTCGTTTGCGAATTTTTGTATAGCTTGTTTGTTAATTGAAGTCGCCTGTGGGCTAAATGAGAAGAGTCATGCTATCAAACAAATGTGGAGAAGTTCTCTTAATAAATGTAATGGGTTTAAAAGGAAACATTTCCGAAAAATATTAATAAGCCTCCCAAATATTAAGCTACCAATTGGTGGTATCGGAATAATGGACCATACTTCAAATTGAATTACTTTGATAGTACATTGAACTACATTGTTAACGTTTTGCTTCTTGCTAATGAATAGTTGTAATAGTAACTTCGTTTTATCTAAATCGTTTACTTATAATATTCATTGCGACAACTGTTCGCTTGATATCGGTAAAACTTCGCTACTACTGATTACTGTAATTTAGATTTCTTGTTATTAGTTTTACTGAATGTAGATGGTTGTTGTTTCGATATTGTTGTAGAATTTAACAGTGGTAATATTTGGTATGTCGTAATTTGTTTAAGATGTCAGTAGTCTAGCGTGTATGCTAAAATAATTTAAAGTTCTATTTGATTTGTCAAATTTAATTAAAAGAAGAAAAAAATGCTTTCAAACATTAGTTAGTCATCAATAGTAAGCTAGTTATGTGTAACGACTGTTATTATTATTACTAAATCAGTGTGGGTAGTAAACATATTTCGAAACCGCTAAACAAAAGGGGATGAAGCCAGTAATTCTCCATAGAATAATTTTACATATTACAGCCAGAAAGAGCATAATATTTAAATTTTTCCGCACAAATATGCCGCATCCAAATCAAACCTCCTAGTCAATCAAAATTGAGTTAATGGGCGCCCAAAAGCGTTAGCATTTGCGGTTTCATTTCCTCGGTTTGCTAACCCAATATATTCAGTTGTCACATGACTGCAGCCGAATTCTCGTTGGATTGTAGGTACGATGACGTGAGTGAACGTTTGTTGCTCCTATTGGGTAACGTTGGTGAACTTAAAGTCCCAAGTTTGCCCTAGGGTTGCACAAACGTTTTGTTTATTATTCAAAATTATGCAAAATTTCCATCCATTTTGGCATGCTGTTTTGGATGAGGATTATTTTAATGCGTATATTACGAATGTGCAATCAGAAAAGACTATTTACGATTTTCGCACCTCGCCCGTTGACCAATTCTAATAGAAATAAATTCCCACCGTTTTTTATTTGCGGATTCGTAATCTACGCTTTAAAATATACTATTCTGCAAATTTTCAGCAAAATCGAGACAGAAGGTAGACTTTACCTTGGTCTGATTGGTGGAGAGTATTTTGTCGTGACGGAAAATGTTACATATCGCTGCCTTAGAATCAGAATGCTCTATCTCGAAAATCAGGGAATTGCAGACTCCGCTTACTAGTAGTATACGTCCGGGTAAGTAAGCGGAGTCTGCAATTTCCTGATTTTCGAGATAGAGCATTCTGATTCTAAGGCAGCGATATGCTGCTCTTCCTTGTTGTAATATGTAGAATTATTCTATGTTAATGCTCAAGTCTTATACAAAACGCAAGATAGCTTGTTATGTTTCGAACCGAACGCCATATGGTTGACCCGAAATGAAAAGGGGTAACTCACCCTTTCCTTACCATCTGCAACTCATGAAAACTATTTTATTTAAAAAGATACAAAAATAATGCTTCCCTAAAAATTTCAAACAACAATATACGCATTACTGCTTGGACTGTAAAGTTCAGTAGAAGTGAGACTAGAAAGTATTTTTAAAGTATAAATAATCTTTGAACATTAGATATTGAGGATTTCTTGCTGCCAGTTCCATGGGGTCAAACCCTCCAAACATTTTGCTGGCATTTTAACATATGCAGGATTGTACAATCCCTCGTGTTCTCCCAATTACCCATGGTAACCTTTAACAAAGACGGGCTATGCAATCTCGGAGAGTTCTCCAGGCATTACCAAACTCCCACAAACGGTTTAAGACCCATGGCTAGTTCCTGTTCTTCGTTATTGGTAAAGTCAATATCAATTAGTGTTGACAGTGAGGTAGCGCAAACTTTTTGTCTCCGATTTTGCTGAAAATTTGCAGGGTGATAGATTTTAATAAGTAGATTATAAATCTGCAATAATTAGCCATTTTTAACCGCCCCGAGCGAAAAACTGTGGGTTGCCATGGCAACCCGCCGTTTTTCAGCTCTGGGCGGAGCCACGATCGTTAAAAATGGCTAAATATTGCAGATTCGTAATCTACTTATTAAAATCTATCACCCTGCGACTTTTCAGCAAAATCGGAGACAAAAGTTTGCGCTACCTCACTGTCAAAACTAATTCATATTGACTTTACAAACGTAATTATTTCCAATTATAATGGAAGTTAAAATGAGCTCTTATTTTGGAAAGGATAATGGTTAACGTGAGAAAGTGTAATTTTTGTGTACATTAACACTTAAAACCTGGTTTATGAGCTTATGCGCTATATTAATGATAGCCTATTAAGCGTCAGTGTGCCTTTCAATAATTGAGTTTTCAGACAAATTATAATTTAGCAAAGGAGAAGTTTTGAACAAATCAATTGAACAACCAATGGTAATGGTTTAAATATCTGAATAATAAAACGTGAAATTGAAATTTTCTTAACATATAAAAACGTTTGTAAAAATTTTAATATTGGATGAGCAGCTTAAGATTTTTGAGCGGAGGAACTTATATTACTTTTTAACAGTTTTTTATTCTTCTAGAAGTTTTTAGATAAAGTAATTGCTACTTTATTGATACTAAATCGAGCTTTAAATTCACCTCGATTGATTTGCTTTTAGTGATGAAAATGATGAAGTTTAAAAAAAACATATTTCAATTTCTTCTTAACATACTATTGTTTTTATTTGAAAAGCTAAAATCGTAAAATAATATATTTTGATGAAATTCAGTTTTAAATTCGAAAAACTATCAAAGTCGTTGAAATGCCAATAACCACTATATTGTTTAGCAACCTATTTAAGAGACAAATTTATTAACCCAAATTGATTTTCAAACCTAAATATTAGGACAATCTTTTACATATAACAACTTGATTACAATCACCAATTTAAAACAAATACTTTCAAATATTTGGCCGAATTTTTATATAACAAAATATTAAGATGACCAAAACAAGTTGTCGAGAAAGCATGCTTAGTTAATTCAATTATAAGTTACAAGGCAAAACGATTCTAATATCAAATCAATCAGGTTTCACGAAAAATACCAGGTATACCCATCTACGCATATTTGTCAAATGTTAATCTAAAATTAGATTATTTTTTAAAAAATACAAAACAATTAAGAAATTGTTACGAACCATGGAAATATTGTTCGCATTTAAACCTTTTTGGAATATACAAGAATTGTTCTGGAAATTTCAGTTTAGTTTCACTTGAACATCCATTCTGAAGGATTCTACTCTCGTTCCAAATACTAACCCCGACTTTGTTTACGCATCTACACGAAATTCGTAGAAATCATGAAATCCTACTTAATTTTGCTGGCGTACCAGCTTAATCAGATTCTGGACAGTTCCCTCTTCCCAGCTTACTTGATTTATTGGGACAATCAATCCTCTGAGTGGAATCAACAACAAAAGAGTAAAAAGTTAAAGCTGCTACCATATTTATTCTCAAATTTCTGTATCAATGGAGTTTTTGGAATCGGTAGCGTAATGTTTCTAACCATGGCAAACTATGTTACCCTGGAATACTGCGATTTGAACAAGTCATGCCATTCATCTTGCTTTGGCTTGGTTATTGCGTAGCAATTGGGTTCGACATTATATTCCTTGTCTTCGGAACTGAACTGATAGGTTTGACCAATTGGTGTTTACATTTCGGGGCAATTGGTAGCCAAAACGATGGAAAAGTACTCATCAACTTACGATCACTAATTGACGAATTGGTAAAAATATCGAGACGTGAAACGCACTGGCTTGGGCTTCTTTTAAATTTGGTTGTTGTAAATTATTTTATATTCTCAATATTCCTTCCATTGGCAATGGTTTGGCTTGAAAGAGATCCCGGATATTTGGCATTGACAGTAGCAGCTCGTATACTGGGAATGGATGGTAATATGGCATCAAATACATATGCTAAAGTAGGCCGATATATTTGTACCAGTTTTGGATGCCAAGAAATGTTTCTGAGCTACCGTGCTATGTCAATGATAGCCTATCAAGTGGGATTTTCATTTTTGGCATTCGTCAGCAGGATACAAAACGATCAAGCCTCGATTTTAAGCTATTCCATTCTAATGAAATTTAAAGTTTTGCAAAAAGCTAATGCTGTAAGTCACCAGCTAATTAAACATGTGTTTGGAGGATTGTTTGTTACTGCTTTCTTTTTCCTTGTCATTGGTATCAACGCCGCTATTTCTGGTTTCAAAAACTGGTTTGACCCAATCATCCCGTCTCTTGCTGGCTTTTTCTCGGGAGTGAGCTTGTTTATTGCACTTGGGATTGGCTGTGGCTTAAATGAGAACAGCCATGCTATCAAAGAGTAGTGGAAAATGAATTTGTTGAACTGTAAAGGATTTGAAAGAAAACAATTGCGCAAAATGTTAGCAAGCTTTCCGAATATTACGGTACCGGTTGGTGGAGTTGGGATCATAGACCAGGAGATGAAAATGAGTTATTTTGAGAACACGTTAAGCTACATTACCGACGTTATGCTTGTTGTTAATGACGGATTATAGTAATGTTTTAGGTTGGTCTCATGTTAAAAGTAACCTTTTCAGCCAACGAAAGTATTTAGGGGAGGGTGGTTTTGATTTGGTTCTATTTAGCAGTGTATTCATAATAAAAATTACAGCCGGCAGTATTCAATTTTCTAGGTATAGTTAGATCAATCGTTAACACATTGTAATTGGTAGTTATTTACTTATAGTAGATAAATAGTAAATGTTAAAGTACTGCTGTTTGAATTGTTTGAGCAGTGCACTTGTAGTTAAACAGTTCCATTGTTAAAGTTTTATTAGGTTAAGTGTTCATTAGTCGTAATTTTTAAACATTTTATTGAACAAAATTATTGCGGTTTAGTCAGTGGATTTAATAATCTAATAAATGTTCAAGGTTGGTTCTTTCGTAACATGTTCATGCAGTTGTTGGAGTAATAAAAAATATCAATATTAAAGAAATTATGCCAGTTAGTTTTTGTTAAAATCCGGTACAATATATCGTTACTGCAGTTGTATGTTGGCAGAGCATGATGACCTGGCCTTTTTAGTAAGAAATTGTAATTTGCTTGTATTCCTACTTGATACAGGTATTATAACTGTCATTCTAGTTGTGCAAATATCCAAATCTTTAGTTATCAGAAATTATTGCAATATGATCAGTTAAGGAGTTTTCAATGTCCAATATTGGTTCAGTTTCTGCCAAGGCCCAAATAAGCGGAAATGGAAAATAATTTTCTCAACCTTGCACTTTAACTGTTAACAGTTGTTTATAACTTAAACTATTGTGAGGAATTCGATGAAACTATCAGAATTCTTAGAAATGTGAAGATTTTGAGGTAGACTTTTGGATAAATGCTTTTCTGTGATCGTACGGCCACGAGGTACCCCTTAGTTATTGCCCTACCATTAACATAAACCATTTTTACTACAAAATGGTTTTTCCGCTCAGGGGAATTCGTTGATTGTTTACAACTAGTGTATGTAATAGAATCTCCTATTTTTCCACCATGACCCCGCTTCACTGTAAACTCCACATGTCTGCGTCTGCTCATTTCATCACTACCATTCCCTTTTCAGTCCATCGTCATTCGCACAAGTACTAGCTACCTTCCCATTTATCTTTAGTCCCCAAACCCCCCACATTACAATATTTAGGTATTTTCCCCTTACTTTACATGTAACCATTAGATTCAGCACATCAAACTACCCACGAGTACTCATTTTTAGCCTAATCAGAAGTCTACTGCGTTTGCACGCGCATAACTTCGGGATTTGCGATCCCGATTTGGCGGGAAAGTATTCTCTTGAATGCTTTTTAGTAGTACTACCTATGTGCCAAATTTGGTTTAAATCAGTTAACGTATGTGGTCAGGAGAGTGCGTACGGACAGTCGGACGGACAGACAGACGACTGACGAGTTGAATTACGTAATAAATATGTTGCAACCATTAAACGTTACAGTTTCGTTGTTTTGGGTTGTTTAAAAACGGCGGAGGGTAGCTTTGAGGTTTACTTTCGCCCTTATAATCCCTACAACGAAAAACTGGAAAGTTCGAAAGCTGAACCTCAAAATTGAAACGTTTATAAATCGCCAAAATAATATATCGCTAAATCAAAAATTCCAATGTAGTGAAAACCTTTCACATTCACAATTATTTCCTTGTTGGTAGTTAATCGATTAAGTAAGAAAAAATACTAGGTGTCTTTTCAAAATAATCTACGTTTTGCAAGGATTCACCAAATTGAGAATCGATTGAGAATCGATTGACCAAACGACAAAAAATTCAGGCATTCCTACACGTGTGCATAAAAAGCTTTTGTTTTTTCCTATAAAATCGAAACGGCAGTGCCTTCCAATAATATTATTTTTATACATATACTTGTAGTTTATTTAAATCAAGCCATATACGTTCTTTTGTACTAATAAACTATCAATTTCTTGTGGAGATTGTTGAAATTAAAATTATTATCGATTTCTACATTGGCTGAAAACACATGTTACATTTGAAAATAATCCACGTGTGACGAGAACTAGGCAACGTACAAACAGGTTTGGGTACCTTAGTTAATTGTATACTTACCTTTTCCCGAGCATAAAATTAAAATAGACTTATTTTGCCTTCTTTCGAATTTAAATACAGCGGCAGTAAAGTGAGTATTTTTAGTTTGCAAATTTTTCGTTTGTTCTCATACTTGTATGCTTGTATTCTTTTAGTTGAAAACATTAAATATCGCAAATAAAAATAATTTATTTCGGAAAGCCACTACTACTGCCTTCCCAAAACGATATTCTTTTAGTTAAAATTTTAATAGAGCAGCAGTATTTTCTTTCTGCATTGTTTTCACGCTTTCCCACGATGTTGACATAAAATATAAACAAATTCCATTGGAATATATTTTGTAAGTTATAAAAGACAATATTTCTTAAATCGAGCGTGTTCGCAAAAAATTCCAGGTATAACTTAAACATGCTAATCAAGAATTTGGATTGTTTTTCATAATTTAAAAAAACACGGCATTTCTTTTATGTCTTTATAAAATACCCAAACTTGTCTATACTGTTATGACCCATACCATGTATGAAAGAGATTTATATTTTTAAAACCAATCATTTTCTTTAAAATATTCATTATCAATCGATACTTATTTCCATTTCAATCATAAGAAAGCAGACAAACATTAGAATTGTCCTGGTAGCTACGATTTAGTTTCATTGGAATATCCTTGTTGCAGACATCTACTCACTCAATAAATTTAAATACGACTCTGCTTGGGTTTATAAAAAGAAATCAGAAAAATCATGAAATCGTATTTGATTTTGCTGGCCTACAAGCTTAATCAGAGTTTAGACAGCTTGGTCGTCCCAGCCTATTTCATTTATTGGGATACAACATCTTCTGAATGGAGGCAAATCAGAAAAAGTTCCAGGGCAAAGCTGCTTCCATACATATTTGCACATTTTGTCATTAACGAAATTTTTGGAATTGGTGTCGGAATTTCTATTGCACTGACAAACGTATTCACCCCTCATATACTGCAGTTTGTACAAATCATGCCGTTCGGCTTGCTTTGGCTTGGTTACTGCTTAACAATCGGATTTGATATCTTAATCATCCTTTTTGGCAAAGATCTGGTTACGCTGACCAACTGGTGTATACACTTGGACGAACCAACCGAGGAGAGAGCTGCCATATCTTTACGTTCAGTAATAGACGAGCTGATAAAAACCATTAAAGGCGAAATACACTGGCTTGGACTGCTCTTGAATTTTCTAGTTAACGAGTGTTTAATCTTCTCAATTATTGTTCCACTTGCAATGGTATGGTTTGAATGGGATATTTGGTATTGACAGTAGCAACTCATTTAATTGGACGATATGGAAGCATAGCATCAAATACCTTTGTGGTTTTAATTCGGTACGCTGTAACCATTATGGGTAGTCAAGCGATGTTTCTGAGTACTCGTGCTATTTTCATGACAGGTTATAAAGTGGGTTTCTCATTGTTGGCCTTGGTTAACAGGATACAAAATTATCAGTCCGCCGTTGTCAACAACTCCAATCTAATGCAATTCAAACTTAAAGTGTGTATTGCCGTGACTCATCATCCTGTCAAATATCTGCTTGGTGGAATTCTATTTGGCTGCTTTCTGTTCATTGTCATCGGTGTAAATGTTACCATTTTTGGCATCAGAAATTGGTCCAACCACGTCTTAACTATTTTGGCTGGGAGCTCCTGCTTAATAATGCTATTTATTTCGAGTGTAATTATTGAGATCGGCTGCCGTTTAAATGGGAAAAGTCATGCTATCAAACAAAAGTGGAGACGGTGTCTACAAGAATGTAATGGGCTTGAGAGGAAAGTTTTTCGCAAAGTAATAGCAAGTTTCTAAAATATTACGTTACCAGTTGATGGTGTTGGAATTGTTGACCAAACCTTGAAAATGAATTACTTTAATCTCACATTGAACTACATTGTTAACGTTTTGATTGCTTGTAAATAAAAAAAGTATAATCATATATGATAAACTCAATGTTCAGGGCTGAATTCATACGGAAAACGAGTATTGTTAACTACGCTTCTTTCGACACGTCTTGAGCACAAACTCCATAATATAAGTTTGTTCTAATCGCGTAAAGTTTGTGAAATCGAAGTCGGGATACGGCTATGTTTTACCGCCCTAATTAATATCTCAAAACCTGGTTCTCGGATGTTGTTTAAACAGCAAACATAAATTGTATTGTGAGTATTTAATGGCTGCAAATGTTGTAATTATTACAAACGAATTGTAGTAGAATAACTGCGTGTGTCGATTTTCAAGTGTTGTTTAGTAAGTAGATGTGTTAATTGTTGATGCGTTGGTGCTTTTGCAATATTGTACACGTAAATATTGTTTAATGTAATTTCCTAATAAGTGTACATTTTTGCTTGTTTTTATATTTGAGCTATTCTAGCTGAAGTGATTGGTTTTTGTCCGCGATTTTGCTTGTTCATTCGCTCTATACCATAGAGAAAAATTCAAATGCGGAAAGGCTGCCGGGGCTCTAAGGGCCTTCCACAAAATGTGTTGCTTAGTTTTAGGTAATTATGTCTTCAGAAATTGACTTGATCACAAACACTTAATAAGTGTCCTTGACTGAGTGACATTATTTTTAGTATCATGCGGCAAAAAAATGTGGAACATTATATGTCCGTTACGTCTTGTATGAATAGCCCATGACTTCATTTTTCGAAACTTTTCAAAAATTTGAAAGCCCGTAGTTTTTTTGCCCAAGCATTCTACTCAACGTCATTCAACTCAGAATTGAAAGGACTGCCTGTGCTATTAATTTGAAGGAGTAGATTGGTTGGGGAAAAAATCTAGAAGCGATTCAAATTTGCATTGGAAATGGCCAAAAGTTTCGAAAATCAAATATTTTATTTTTCTAGCATGCCCGCCAACGCTCAAGAATCAAAGTTAGGATAGGAAATACAAGCATTGAATGAGTCGTTACAAAACAATAAGCATTTTCGTGATTGAAACCTGAAAATTTGAACCCCAAAATCTCAGCAATAGGGCATCAAACGCAAAAACTAAAAGCGACATCAAAATCAGCGTTTAAAATTGTATGTATGATGATGGTTTGAAGAAACTCTGCGACATCGCAGCAGACAAAAACCAATCACTTCAGCTTGACTAGCTCTTTGTTAATATGGCAGTAAATGATTATACTTAAGTCAATTGATGGTAAATTGTTTAGCTGTTGCTAATCAATGGACTAAAATAAATTGATAAGTCAGTGTTTAATACTTCCAATTGAAGTCTGAAACAAATGCGATTGTTAGAAAAAGCATATTAGTCGAAAAATTCTACGCCTTCAATTTCTGTTTTAAATCCTAATCTACTGGCACGTATTCATTTAGTGTGATATATATTTGCGATTATCATTAATAGTAATTGAAAATACACACCAACCTAATTTTTTATTTGTGTATCTGTGGGTTGGCTACCAAGCTGGAATTGGGACAACTTGGTAAAGAAATTCACACAAAGAACGCCTGAGTGCCATTCACAGCGAAGTCAGGAAAGAAAGGATACGTTATTATATAAAGGATAATAATTTAGGTATAAGTCGCAAAAAGCCCAGTGTGGACGCGGATACGTTTATGATTTTGGAATTTGGAATTAGATTTCGTATATGCATATTCCCTTTGCCTTTGTTTCGTACATTTGTACCTTATACACATTTTATGTACATTTGATCGTTGTTCGTATATACACTATGTATTTTTGTGAGCTCTACTAGGAGAGCAAATTGTAGAGTTAGTATTGGTTTGGAGCTTGCGCTAGTCACTTCGTGAGAAGACGCTTTCCTCGGAAGTCTAGTGTAAGTTTCCCTTTATGGAGCGACGGTGAAAACCTTAGCCATTTATTGTTTAAGCAATAAGGGAAGTCCTATTAACTGTGTTTAGTGATTTGGGGAATTAATAAAATCGTCGTTAGACATTATTAGTTCAGTCTTTTCCGGCCATTTCTTTGTCAGTTAGTAGGATCATTTAATTTTGGTTCACTTTTGGAACCTGGTCCTTCAATATATTTTGTTTCGCCTATCAAGGTAGTAATCCCCAGCTTCATATCTCAAGGTCAAAAATGCTTATCATACATTCCTTGATTTTTCAGCACATCTATTTCTAAATGGTGCAATTAGGATTTTTGTCATATGTTGTAATTATGTCATAATGTATGTAATTAATTAGTAAGACTGATCAAGATGAAATCATTTGAACAAGGCGTCAAAGTGAACATGCTTTACATACACAAATACTTTATTCAGATACATAGCAATGAGAGCAGCCTTGATAGTGCCATAATTTTTTGTTACATTCATCTCGCTTATAACATTATTTATATTACAAAGTATACATTATATTTTACAGGTATATTATAGATTAATCATCAGTAGTTTAATTTAGAGTATTTATCATCAACGAGAGGAGCATGATCAAGAGAAAGGCCGAGGTTTCAGGGCGACATATCACAGATC
This sequence comes from Orchesella bifasciata, assembly GCA_034697805.1. Classification (NCBI taxonomy): domain Eukaryota; kingdom Metazoa; phylum Arthropoda; class Collembola; order Entomobryomorpha; family Orchesellidae; genus Orchesella; species Orchesella bifasciata. The sequence goes on along the minus strand of JAQGAP010002383.1, from coordinate 3,670 downwards.
CCGCACGGCGGACAATCCATGCAGGCCCACGCAGGTTGGATGTTAATGGGAGTTTAAGCATATGCTGTAATTAGTCACATCGCCCCACGGTGATGGGGGAGTTCTGATTGTGTGTGTTGGTAGGTTAGGTAATGCTTTTAACATTAAAGCTAGTTCAGTTACACCTGAGAGAGATAGTACGCAGTTTTTACTCATGTGTACTTATACTATTCTAAGCACGTTTGATATCAAAGCCCCAATTATTCAAAAATCTTTCATTTCTAGAGACAACTTGAAATACATATTTGACTCTACTAAAATGCTTATCAAGATAACAAGTGTGCGTAGAAAGCAATTTTTACGAAACCCAAATGAAATTAACACGCTAGAGTACCATAAATGCGTCACTCCTGAAGTTCGTTGAAAAATGTATTATGAATCAGTTAAATTGCTTCATAAATAAGAACAAGGTGCTTAGCAAATATCAATTTGGTTTTCGCGAAAAACATTCAAATAACCATGCGTTACTCCCAATTACCGAGTTTAAAAGGGTAGCCTTTGAAAACAATGAAATTTTTGTTATTATTACCTTAGATTTCAGAAAAGCATTTGACAAAGCAAATAGAAGGGTACTTATTACCAAACTAAAATGGCACAACATTAATACTACTTTGCTAGAATCTCTGCTTGATGAAAGAACCCAGTTTGTAATGTTAGATGAGAAATGCTCCGACATGTTATCCACAACACTAGGTGTTCCGCAAGGGTCGTCAATTTCAAATTTATTATTTTCAATTATGATTAATGATTTGCCCTTGATTTTCAAGTTACTAAAAACTATCATGTTTGGTCACAACCTGTAACCACGTTGGGTAACGGCTCGTGTAAATTAGAACAAATCAAAAGTTTGATCCTATCGCTAATCTTGTCAATTTTTAAAAGTTCACTGCTCTTTGTGACCAAAATTGAAATATGACAGTGCTTTTGACATTTTGGCTGCGACTTCCCATTTTTCTTTTACAACTTTACACTTTTGCGCACCACTTTGTTTCTTTTTCGATGACATATTCGCTTTGAACGATTTGTAGTCGTCTCCGTTCCGTAAAAAGTAGGTTACAAACAAGAATTATTACTGTAATTACTCGAATTCAATCAATCATTAGTTTGATCTCCGTTAGAAGAACCCAAACTAAACGATCAACAAAAGAGAGAAGCTAAAATAATGTATAACACCACACGATATTCACAACAACCGACTTTCTATTGGATTAGCCGTACTCGATGACATAAAGTTTCAAACAACAAAGGATTGTGCATCTGCAATTGTTTATGATGGTTTTCAATGCATGTGTGACTTTAGCCGATATTTTTCAATGGCTATATTACTTGTCTATTTAAATCTTTTAACAGGTTCCAGCTTCTTACCTTGAGGGCCCCTTCGGGCCCGCGTGCGGGCACACTTAGCACACCCTACTTCTCCGCCCCTGGAGGGAACCACGAAGGTCGGAATCCTGGAACAAAAGAAGAAGCCAGAATACAAGGTTTGCCAATGCATGAATCTTTAAAATTTTCCTCCATCTCGCCCAATCCGAGCTAGAGCTGCTGGAGTTACAAAGAATGTTGAGCCAATTCCACCAAGAGACAGATAAAAAAAATTATTCCTGCCGTTGAAACAGTGATGAACCCGAAGCAGACGGACGCAGCAAACCCAAAGCAGCCACTGCTGACCTCGTCAGACTCCGCCTCGATGGAAGCTACCACGCAATTTGAGCTGGAAGAGATACACCTTGAAATGCAGAAAGTCTTGATACACCTGAAAAGAGAGGAGGTTTCCAACTCCAGGTTGAGAAACACCAATTTCATCCCTTGCATGCTTTCACAGCTGCAAGTCGTAATGTCAGTGGAAAAAGTGCTGAGAGACCAAAGAATACTAAACGCAAATGCAGAGCATAATAACACGTGTATGTATTTATGCTCTGCATTTGCTTTTGGTAAATTCTTTGCTGAGAGACAAGCAGATTGAAGTGGAAACCAAGATTCAAGAACAAGAAGTGCACCGCTTATAGGCAGGATGCTATAAGCTATAGGAGCTTGGACTAGGCTACGAATCCTTGGCTCTGTACTTCATGCTAGTGTGCAATACTAAATCCAACATACGCAGTAGGTTTGCAGTAGGTTGAAAACTGAGAATTCTATACGTATACTGGACGGACAAACATTGGCATAACAATGAAGTTAATAAATTGTCAGGAAATGAAGCTCGATAAGCTAGGTGCCTAACCTTTATGAGTGTTGCTATATGAATCTTGGTGGAAACCGCTTCTCCTAAATGAAGAGGTATGAATAACTACTTCGTCCAAAACTTCAGAAATCTGTTCCTAATATAGTTTTGTTTAAAATATCAGGCGATGCAGGTTTTAACCAGTTGGATCACCACCAGTCAAAATTATCCGTTGTTCCAGTTTTAGACACATCCTGTTCAAAAGTTCCTATTTTAGAGACCAGCCGCTTGCCAGCGTTTTCTTGCAGGCGAACCAAACCCAACGCCTACCATTTTGGAACACATTTGGACCTTACGTGAAAGATTTAAAGATAAGAGACCTAAGCAACCGCCGTGTCTCCGCCTCCGTTTTCACTTGGGTTATGTTTCTGGGTTATTTCCCAAACGTTGAGCAGTTGCACTTGGAGAATATTGAGCATGGCTCCCAAAGCAATGAAGAACACACCTTTGATACGCCGTATCAACAGCTTCACAGGATATTTGAGGCTATTCACATTTTAAAGGAAAAATGGGGAAATCAGAGACCAGCTATAAAGGGGTTGAATATCATGAATGCAAGACGAGACGCAATTTTTTACTTTGTTAACGCGACTATCCGCCACTTTGACATTCTGAAGATTCCGTTAACTTCATTGGAGTTGGATATTGGAATTTATATGATCAAGCGAGGACTCAGGCTGTTGCTGGAGTACCATGCAGCCACGCTTCAGAAGTTGGTTCTCTACAGAGCTTCATTCCAGCCGCCTTATCTTCTTATTTTCTTATATTCTTATTTTAACCTGATGAAAAACGTGGTGGTGAACTCTCTCCAAGTTTTATTGGAGGACACGAGGAATGCACTCCAGAACAAATCGAGTCTCTGGCTAAAGTCATGCCTGGGCTTCGCCAGCTCCGAATATCGATTAGGGATGTGGAGGGGATAAGAGCCATTTTTAAGAATTGGAAGGATATGGTCCGGCTGGAGGTAACAATGTTTGGAAACGTTTGGGCGGATGACTTTGAAGAAGCAGGGTTAGGTGTAGAGGCCACAGGGGATGAAGAGGATGATGATGGCATACACATGCTTAGTAAGTTTGATTTGATGCAAGTAAAATTATTAAGGTTATTTTATTATTTTACGTTTTTACGTATTATTTTACGTATTTATTTTACGTTTTACGTTACGGCAGGGCTTGGAACTAATCAGATTGCGGTAATCAGATTACGTAATCTAGATTAAGATTATAATCTGAATCTTTAATCTCCGGAATAATTTTTAACAGATTAATCTTTAATCTGTAATCTCTGGAATAATTTTTTACAGCTTAATCTTTAATCTGTAATCTCTGAAATCATTCTCAACAGCTTAATCTGTAATCTATAATCTTGAGAATTTATTCTGATTCTTAATCTGGTAATCTCTTAATCAGA
>JAQGAP010002382.1:0-15366 GCA_034697805.1 Orchesella bifasciata | reverse complement strand
AGTAAGTGTTTCGAATGACCAAAATGGCTTGTGATATATCATTCGAAAGCTACTGCAGTGCTGATAATAAATATGCCTTCGGGAAGTCGAACAAGGTCAAAGGTCACGCGCAAATGACACACTTGGGTTGTGATGTATCAAATGAAAGCTAGTGTATAGAAGATTTCATTTATAATTCCCAAGTCACAAATTACGTAATTAAATTGTCTAAAGGTACATGGCTACGTCTCGATTTGTCGGGTTTATTTGAAAATAAACAGCGTCGGATATGACACATTTCTAATATGGAATGATTGGTACGCTAAACTTGCTGATTCCCAATGCCTGAATGAGTTCTAATAACTGGTTTCAATTACTTGACAACCTCAATAGGAAAGTGGAGATGGGTAGTGTTCGTAGTTTCCATTTTAAGGACCAGTGATTATGATGGATGGGAATACAAAAATCTTATTATCATGTGCCAAATCTGACTAAAAATATCCTCTTTCTTTCTCTCCAAACTTACAAATGCGCACATGTTTCACCGTCAATCCCACTTTCCTTTTAAACTGACAATGAAGATGAACATGGAAGGTAGTAAAAAGAGCAACATAATTCATGAGAGGATCCCTAGTTTCCTTTGTTGGAAGAGTCTGAAGTAGCTGTCATATCCACATGTATGGGATATTTATCCATTGCCTGCAATGCAATGGCAGGCTACATATTATCGATTAATTTTGGTGCTACTCACCTATTTCTCCACTTTCCTTGGATGCGAGCCTTCCACATGTTGATCCAAGCTGGGAACAGACATCTTTGCTTTCACTCTCTTCTCTGACACTCTTTTCCCTTTTATTCATCCGAAAGCAAGAGAGGAGTGAAGTTTGTTTGTTTTATTTTTGTGGCTAGAAAGTTCTAATTTTTCTCGAATTCATTTAAAAATGGCTAATCCCAAGGAAACCCAGCAAGAGAAGGGAAACGAGCAACCCGAAGAAGTTATGTGTCCCGAAGAAAAGCGGCTCCGGAAACTGCTGAATGAGGAGAATTTGAGGACAAAGGCCAATTTGAAAAGAATCGAGGAGTTGGACAAGGCGCAAAACTTGGCATTGTTGGAAGGTATGAAGGTATTGCTTCAGCTTAAGGAATCAGAGGACACAAACAAGAGACTACGACAAGAGATGTTACGGACTGAGGTGGCATACAAGAAGCTGAAGAAATCGAATGAGGAGGATACTGGTAAGTTTTCCTAAGAGGGGGACAGAATTATTGGCAAAATATGCGTATTATATTACCAATATTTTTATTATGTTCAACAGCTACTTTTCTCATGAGGAAGAAAATTCTAGAGGAAGCCAAAAAGCGACGGAGTCAATAGAAATAAATTATTCAAAAGAGGTAAGCATTCTCGTTGTTTAAAAGTTTAACTTGGGTTATATGTTGTTTTATGGGAAATATTTCTACTTTTTCCTCACAGAACTCAGAGGGGGAATTATACTTCCCACCGTAAACCTGATCCACTCAAATTTCCGTCTCTAACACGTACAAACTCAGAATTCTACGAGGGTCAACATAAAGTTAGGTCACAAAATAAACTTGAATATTTTGGGTGGTTTTAAAAATTCTACAAAATGTAGGAATTAAAATTTGGAATGGCATAGCCAACTGTTTAGTGTAGATGAATTTTGTCTCGGTGTTTTTACTTGCAATGGAAATATTTTAGTGTTATTAGAAGTTGTAAAATATCAGTCAACTAGCGGATTTAATTTGTTTTAATAAAAAAATGCTATAGTATACATGTGGTGTGGAGTTCAGAGTCTCAATAGTTCTAGATTGTCAAATTATTTTCCATGTCGCGTTGTTAATCAACAAACTGAATTATTTAGACAAACATTATAATCACGTTATAAAAGTAAGTAGAAAGTAGTAGAAATGTTAGTGAAAGTAGAGGCTTTGGTAACAGTTACTAATTTGGATAGAGAACTTCTGTCGTTGTCATTTTAATAAAACATAAATAAAGTCGTAAAACTACTAAATACAGAGCGAATAATAAGCATAAGTTTTCACTGGCATTTCCCGCACTCTATTCATTCATTTCACAGAGTTGCTTATTCCTGATCATAAAGGGTTGAGCTTTCACAAATAATTATTACCGGGCCAATGGTTTACGGTAGCATTTGATAAGGGAGATGCACACAAATCATTTTACTTGTGCATTTTTAGTCAAAATAAAAACTGAAAAGAACTCAAGCAGTTTAAAATATATTAATAAATTGAGGCATAACATGCCTTTGTTATAGGTACATATATGTGCATTTGTAGTCATATTGTGTGCAAAAAATATTCGCAAGTGAAACGTGGTTCTATTTTCTTTCACCCTGTACGTTGACCAGCAGAAAGAAGTCTTTAACCCCACTTCAAGTATTCCAGCCAAGTTTTGCTAAAAGTTTGCAACAGCTGGAGCTGCTATGCACATAGCTGTGATGTCCCATTGGTGAAAGATTTATCGCTCCCTAGTCTGTATCCATACAAAAAGCACTATTGATCTCCTTCAAGTTGCAACTCAAAACCAAGGACGCTGCACTGTTCTTATTGATCTTGCGAAAGCAACAGGAAATCCTACTCTCTACTTTCACTCTTGTCTTCTTTCCTCCACGTCTTTCTTCCCATTCCGTTCCAAGTAAGAAAAGAGAGGAGGTTGAACTTTCATTTTGTGAGCAAAAGTCGTGAGGTTTGAAATATAAAATTAATCTATTGCTTTCATTTGAAGTTGTTTACAGAGGATATTAATTCTTATAGGTTGTCATTGTCACCATTGCACACCAGCTCGAGAAAATGTCTCAGCCCTCCAAACTACAGCCAGAGAAGTGGAAGGGCTTGCAAGTCCTGGAACAGGAACTGGCAGAGATTCGAGAGAAAATGGACCAGCACCAGGAAACAAGGAGGGTACAAGAGTTGAAGTTCTTGGAGGAAGCAGAGGAGCGTGAGAAGGTGGAGATTGTGAGGAAACTACAGGTCCTCCAAATGATGCTACAAATGAAGCAACTCCAAAACATGCAGAAAATATTGGGTCAGATGGAGTTGGAGAATCTGGAGACAATGCGGGTGATGGAGGAGAAGATGTTGGAGTAGGAGAAAGTAACGACAAAATGATATAATATACTTGAAAAAAGCATACTCAATAAAAAGGTGTGTTAATGTCCCTTCTAATTTTTTAAACAGGGAAGTTTCTCGTAGAATTCAAGCTATTCTTGTGGAAGATGCCAAGGACATTGTTTCCCTTCTAGTTTCATATCAAGTTCCTCATTGAATGTATTATATTCAAGAGAATTGTAATAAGCTTTCTTTGTAATTATTTTCTGTGCATAAAATAAAACCTGTGTCAAGTAGGAGTGTAAAATAAGTGAGAGATATTCATTTGGGGGTTCTCGTCATCGAAAAAATTATTATACCTAAGCAGATATGGCATCTGCATCTACGCATAGTAGAGTCACGTTGCATTGAAACGAGATGAGGAGAAAGTTGGCATGTGTGTTTTGCTACTGCTTTGCAAATACATCCATATTCCTCTTTGAGAAACATCTCATCGACTCTGTAGGAGACTGCTTGTCCTTACTTTCACTTCTCCCCGTCAAACCCCTCTTTTTATATGCATTTATAACAGCTAATGAAAAACTATAGAGAATGTAGTGTAGACAGCACCATATTTCATGAGAGTATTCCTTCCAGATTTTTCTTCTGTTGCTGTCATATACCCAAAGGTGAGAGATTTATCGTCGTATAGCGTCTGAGTCAAACTGCCCATAACTCGGAAGCTGAAAGAGCATCTTTCCACATACTTTCGTGAGCCAGATCGTGAGCGTGAAGTCTCATTTCTACCTTCCAAAGAGTGGAAATTTTTAGGTGGAAAATATATTTAAACGGTTTTCATTAAACAATTCATTTGTTTCAGAAAATTGAGTGTGACAGCTGAATCCAGAAACCATGCCCCATTCCCGAAACAAACAGCGACAGAGGGGAAAGCGGCAACCGGAACAAGTTGTTGAGTCACTCGAGGAAGATCGGTTTTCAAAGAAAATCGAAAAGCAGCGGTTGGAAAGAGACGCTCTTGTGAAAAGACTTGAGGAGCTTAACAAAGTGGAACAACTGTCTAAAATGGGGGGGATGCAAGTCCTCCTCAAGCTGACGGATGCCGTGAACAGATATACTTGGCTGGATCAACAGGCTGTGCGGCGTGCGGAGGAGTATGATAAGATACAGAAAACAAATGAGGAGGCGATAAGTAAGTTTAAGATTGAAAGATTTACATGCAAATTGGACGTGACGAAGTAGTAATGCTGTATATTTTAAACAGAGCATTTTGAAGCGAGAATTGAAGAGATTCAACAAGCTGGGAAACAAAACAACTAATTAATTTTTAAAAGGTAAGGTTTTTGTTATTTAAAATTTTATGTATAAACACGTTATATTTTATGTGAAATATTATTGACTAGTTTTTCCTCCCAGGTGACAAAACACGACGATTCCTTTCTTTTCAAGGGAAACTGTCGACCCATTTATTCAACGAGAATAATATTTCCAGATCCGTCTTTCCGTCTTTATTACAGACATATGTACTACTCTACGAGTTTCAAACAAAAAGTTATTTTAACAAAATTTATAATTCATGCTCAGTTTAAAATACTCAAAATATGGAGGAAACAAATTGACGAATGGTACAGCTGAGAATGTTAGTGTAAAGGAATTAAATGAGGGTTTTACTTGTAGTGGAACGCTTTTTTAAATAAAAGTAAATATTACTGTGTATAATTCAATCTATAATATACTTTGAAAATGTTATAAGAGTTCTGATTTGACTTTAAGTAATTAACTATTTCGACTATAGAAAATGTATATCGTTAATAAAATGATTGGTTTAATTGAAAGTTTTAATATTTCTGCATTGTCAAATAATTTTTTTGCTTAAGCAAAATGCTGTTTTTATGAAACGAAATACGTCTAAAGACAAAGTAAGCATCGAATTGTTTTGGGTAACTAATTTACCGATTTCTTTCTCATGCAGCTCAACTTCATTGGTTTATCCGTGTTGATTTGAGCTGGAATTCGTTCCACTTTCACTCTCTTCTCCATTTCACCGGGTCTCACCAAGTACACTCGCTTGTAGACTGGTTGAAAACTGGATCAGTAGCTCCTGCACAATCTGATCAACATCAACTTGATAAGAAAATGTTCATCTCTACTTTCCTCACCCTACCTTCTTCTCCACGTCAAATTCCTTGTTATTTGTAACATCCAATACCTGCGAGAAACCCTGTTTGACAAAGAGGAAACGATGAGTAGTGTATGCATTGTATGCGTCATAATATTGCTGTCTTTGATGGATAATTAACGAGTAAATTCATATGGGAAACATTGAAGTTTTTATTAAATAAAAAATAAATTAACACGTTATGCCTGGCCCTTGAGCGTTATTCAATGAAAACTTGACAGTTGTTTCCACAAAAGCATTTGCTATTTACATTCAATGCAAATATATTACCTTGGAAAGGATCTCCTTGGCACGTGCTGCTACATGCTTCTACTATCATAGCTTAAATATTGCGAAATATAATGTGAAGAAATGTGCCTTATTTTCTACTGCGTTGCAAAAAATATCTCTTTTACTTTATCTTCCTGTTCGACATCAATCCGATCAATTCGGTGAGAGACAGGTTGTACCTACTTTCTTTTCCCATCATGTTTCTGTACGTCAGTACCCCCAGCTATTTAAATATTAATTTATTGTAAAATGCAGCATATTTCATAAGAAAATTTCATGCATATCTTCCACACATTTCCATATCTCCAGCGGTGAGTTGACGTCTGAATCCGGACAAAGGAAACTATCATATTTGTGACACTCAGCTGTAAATTTTCCTATTTTGCCGAAGGACGCCGCGCTACACATGTTGATACAAGCTGGGAACATGAACTAACATGGGATCAAAGCTCAAATGCTCTACTTTTACTCTTTTCTTTTGGAACTCCTTTCTCATTATATCGTAAGCAAGAGAGGAGTGAAGTTTGCTTATATTTTTGTGGCCAAAGGTCTGATTCAAAAAGGAAAAATATTTTTCTCGTTTTCTTATAAAGTTTTCACGGATATGTCAATTGTCGAAGAAGGCGAAATTGTTATAGAAAATGCCCAACCCGAAGAAACTGCAAAAGAGAAAGAAGGGACACAAGAAAGTGATCTCACCCGAGAGCGAGCGGCTTCTGAAGGAACTACAAAAGAAGACGGTGGAACAATTGGGCTATCAGAGGAGGCTCGAGGAGCTCAACAAACTGGAGCAATTAGCAAACTTAGAGGAGATGCAGATACTGCTCCAGATCAAACAGTTGGAAAACAGGCAGAAGTTGGTGCATCAGGAAACATTGAAGAATTGGAAGGAACTAGATCAGCTAAGGAATTTGCCGGAGTAGAAGAATTGTAAGTTTTTCCAAGGTGAAAATATAAGTAATTTATCATACGCGTTAAAAAATGAAAATGAAATAGTAATTTCGTTCAAAACAGTGAGCATTCCATTGCAGAACTCAAGTTTGAACTGTTGGGTGTTGATCTTTTGGAGGAACGTGCAGCTACCACGTATGCTTTCAGCTCACAAATTAAACCAATTATTTACGAGAGAGTAAAGGACTTGAAGACACTTATGTACTTCAAATTTGTTAACTGGGATTGGAAGGACGCTCCCACCAAATTGTTGGATGCTCTTCAGGAAATTTCAGTTTCATGTGTCTACTTTCTTACGCATGGTTTTTTGTAGAGGAAAATGAAAGTTGAAGCGCGTGTCATTCCATTTCTTTAGATTTCGACGGGGAATTATAATTCTCACCTGAAACATGAACCAGCCAAACTTCCGTCTTTAATACAACTACTGTAATATTCCATGAGTTCCAAGAAAGAAATTATTGTAACAAAATAAAATAAAGCAAAAATGCATGATTTAAAAAAGCCAAGGAGATTTAGAGAAATTAAAATATTTATGGGGTGTGTAGTCAAAGATGTAGATAATATATTATGTTGTAGGTGCAAAAAGCAGCCAAATAATTTTATTTTGTAGTTAGAAAACTTTGGAGTTTGTGGTTAAAAGCATTGAGTCGGCATGTATTACAATACAACTAACACTTGAATAAATACTAATAAAATGAAATAATTCTTGCACTATAAAATAAATCAATATGTTTAGTAGCATAGTTTGATTATAATTCCTTCATCGACAGTAAGTCATATCATGAACGAAGAAATTAGAATCCATTTTTATCCATTCCGAAAATGCAACCACGCACCCAAAGAATACTTTTACGATCATGCATGGCTTGGATATTGCATAGAAATGAGATAGGAGGGGGAAAACTGGCATGTAGCGTCCCGAACCATATCCCCATTACTTTGTCTTCCACTTCAAATACAATCTGATCAACTCTGTGAGATTCTGTTTGTCCTTTATTTCGCTTTTCTACATGCTTCTCCACATCAAATACACTGTATACCAAAATATAGTGAATGTAGTGTAGACATCACCATATTTCATATGATATTCCCTTCGAGATACTTTGATATACTTCCAAAGTGAGAGATATATGGAGCGTCGCGTTGAGTTGCAGTCTGCATCAAGATCATGAGGAAGTGGAACGTATCGATTTTTGTGAAACTCAGCTGTAGATTTCCATACACTCTACTTTCACTCTCTTTCATCTCGTTCGTGAGCAAGAGAAGAGTGTCGTTGTCCTTCTGTTTTGGAGATAACTAACTCTAACTTTTACAGTATAAATTATTTAACGTTCGAGTTGCAAATTAAGTAAGGTTATTTATTTGTTCGTAAAAGGTCAGAGTTCAAAAGTGTGTTAGAATGCCTCGCTCAAAGAGAGAGCCGCAAAAAATGCTCCAGTTAGAGAATTTAAGTCCACAGGAGCGAAAACGGATTCTCGACAAGTTGCGAGAACTGAAGGAGCAGGAGCAGTTGCAAAAACAGGAATGTCAGAGGAGACTCGAAGAGCTGACCAAGGTGGACCAAGTCGCCAATTCGGAGGAGATCCAGATAATGCATCAACTAAAGGAGCTGGAAAACATGCAGAAACTATTGCAACAAAAAAAGTTGCAAAATCTCGAGGAAATACGCCAACTCAAAAATATGCAGGAGTAGGAGTCACAAAGGTGAGTTCAATTGGAAAATTAAAGAAGAAAATATCACATATAATTGAGAGTTTAAAACAGTTACATTTTTAACAGGAATCTTTTCAATGAGGCAAGTCAAACAATTGGGACTCAAATCAATTCATAATTACAAAAGAGGTAGTAATTTATACACAATTGAAACAAGGGTTGTATTTACATTAAAATGTTATATACTTTCTATTCACAGGTACAACTTTAGAGAAAATCAAGAGCTCCAAGAGTCTAATTAGCTGCGAATTTCTTCCAACAATGGTGGCAAACATTAGAGCTTGCTTTGTCGCAAAACTTTAGTTCCATTACATTTGCAATATTTTAAAAAAGTGAACATTCCTCGCGCAGAAACGATAGACAAGTAGAGAACAGATTAAATGAGTGGTTGAATTGAATAGTGTTGACATTTTTACCTAATAGATAGTTAGTTACCATGGATTTAACCCCAGAACAATACTTTGACCCAACCCGTGAAGATCCGGCACGTCAAGCTTCCATCGGGTTATTAGCCAACTTTCACCAGTACAATGAGTGGTTGGCCTACAACTTGGAGGAGCCTGGTGCTCCGGCAGAGTTTGCTCCAACGGCGAGCAATTTGGCAGAGTTTTTGGGACATATAAGCACCTTAATTATACGTTGTCAAATGGGTTACCAATCAGTTCCTCCACCCCAGAGCCCTGCTGAGCCCCACAACAATATTGAATCTCTAAGCAACCTTGTACACCACTGCGTCCCGAGTCCAGTTCCAGCTTGTTCACGCCAAAATCTCGGAACCGAGCCTCCGGAAGTGGAGACAGTGAACCCCGAAGTTGAACCCACAACAGCTCCACCGCTGACTCTGCAAGAACATATGTCTAAAGCGATTGACCACATGTTGTTGGTAGCTAACATTCTCTCTTTCAATGCTGCGGGTCAAAGCCAGAATGTTGATGATGACGATGGTTATACATTTCACGGGGATCCAATGGACACAACACAGCCCTTCATTCCTTCACCAAACAACGCTAGTAGCAGTGAGCCGCCTCCATTATCAAGAAGTTCCAGAGGCTCGATACCTACAGATTCTGTTCTCCCAGATTCTCAACCTACCCCAACTGAGGAAGATCAACGGATTCCTCCACGGTTTCGAAACCGGACTGGAATTGCTGTAATTCATCCGAATTTGCCGGCGCCAGGGTTTCTAATGCCACCCAGAGGTACAGGACGCACCACGCTTCCTGAGGGTTTCTTAGGGGAGGACGGTGCACAATTCGATTTTGACTATTCACAAAGTTACGATCAATTCTTACACTCATTTGGTATTGCGAGGAACCGTCACAACCCGTTGGAAATACGCAGCTGTTTTAATTGTAGTCGTGGAGGACACTTTACGTCTAACTGCCCGGATTTCCGTCTTAGCAACCCTCCCTGGTCAACGTCACGCCAATCTGGAAACAGCCAAAACTACTGATGGTATGGTTTTTTAAATGCTTTGGTAATTAGAGGAGCTCACGTCTGTTTATTAGTTTCTCCCCACAGCCAACCTACTATTCATAGAATTAGAAAAAAATATGTTAACAATAATGAATAAGTTTAATAATATGTTTTACTATACCATTTACAATTTCGGTTATGATCAATTTAGCAGCCATTATGGAACATCACTTTACACCAGATTCGATAAGCTTTTGTGCATATGTGCGTTTGCTCATTTTTCAGTTGAAGCAAACTTTTTTTTAACACAAAAGCTTGTGGAATTTATTCCCTTAGATAGCAATCTATCTTTATTAGTCAAGATTTAAAAAAGGAGGTGCCTGTTTGTAAGAAAACGGCCTCTATGCAATGCTTTCATTGTGCTTCACCAAGGTTTTTTGCAACTTGTGTCAACGTAGAAACATTTATGTACCCTCTGGCATATAATAACTACTAGAGTAACTGGGGTAAGTATGTAACTATTATTAATTATCCATTACTTTGAATGTTATCTCGCGTAAATTCCAGACGTTTTTTTGCTTCTCTGTAGCTCAGAAAGGTATAGGTAAAAGTTGTAAACCCGTGAACACAATGTAGGATATTTCCTGATAGTAAATATTCATAATTATACTTTACTTGAACTTTATATGGTGGTAAATTTTTACATTGATGTTAATTTTACTGCTTGATGAATAAATTGATGAAGGTGAACAATTGGGTTTTGAATTTTCTGCCCATTCAGAAATTTGTTACGGATTGTATTTATGGTTTGTAGTGTAAACAATGGATTTCTTTGAATTTAGTAATTCTATCCAATATTGTATTGTGCGCCATACATGTTAAGTAATATAAGAATCCAGTTTTTACAATGTACTTAATTATAAGAACAACAAATGTAATGAAAATTTTAACGGGGAGTTGATTCTGTTGACTTATTTGTCTCGCACAATTATATGATAGTCTTAAGTTCTTTTTAAAAGATCTAAATGTTTAGGTCATGTCAAAATAGCAAGTACTTATACAAATGCAGATGTTTCTATGCTTTCTTTAATTGTTAGAGATAATGATTTTTAGAAACGTTACAATTATTTGTATCATTACTTTGTATGTCAAACCTGAAACATTAAATATTGTATATTGTTATGCCATAAGTTCATAAATAAATGGTAAAAAACTTAAGAACAAATTTCTCATGACGTGTATTTATTTTCGACCCAATTTTCATTAACTTTCATTTGGAAGATATCAATTGGAAGAATGTCTTGAGACAATTTGTACTCATTTAGAATATTTGAAGGGTTGTAATAATCAGTAGAAGCCTACAAAAGCCAAGTAGCATTCCGTGTTCCTCCAATCTAAACAATTCAGTGGAAGCCGAGTAACGAAAAGATGAACGATGAAGCTGAACGGACGAAAGCGGCCAAATTAATCATTTCTGTTTCATCAAGGCATGCGGCCTCAAAACTCACAAATTCCACCAGATAGTTTGATGCATTATATATCATAGGATTGAGATGAGATCTTCTCTATCTTGCTGCCCAAGCGCATTCTTCCGCAAAATCTGAGCAACTACAAAATAAACTGATCTAGACTTTTCTAAACTATTTGCACATGTCAAAACTACAGTTATTAATAACAACCAATAATATTGATGCTCGTGTAAAAGCTCCATGATACATTTGATTTCAGATATCCTTCGAGATTGTTCTATAGACTTATGGACCTTTGTGGAGTAAATATGAGAGAAAGTTATGGAAAGTACGATCTTCACTTTCTCTAATAAATCGTGCGACTCGGAAGTAGCTGTTAGATCTCCACGCGTGAGCCGAGAGAGATTTATCGTCTTTTGGCTTTTGAGCTGTTTTGCGGATAGCAACAAACATATATACATACATGCAGTCCCTAAATCCTTTAAGGGTTATGGATGTATACAGACGACTTGAGAGTTGTGTGTTTGTACAATAGGTGCACCCACTTGTGGAAAGAAGTAGCTTCTTGCTTTTCCTTGAATGCTAATGCGTCGCTGCGAAGAGCACGCTCCGCAACAGGCTTCTATAAGCATTTTGCATTGAAATGTTGTTTGGAGAAAGTTGGCTTGATTGTACAGCGTCGCATAATATATCTCTTGTACTGTATCTTTCTCTCATATGCTCAGCTTTTCTCTCAGGCTCTTTCCACATTGAGCCGTAAGCAAGACTGGAGTGAAGTTTGTTTTCTGCTTTTGTGCAAGTAAATTTTAATTTTGCAGTGGAAAATTATTTTTCTACGATTTCCATTTAAGAAAGTAGTTAACACGGAGGTGTCAGTTGCTGATCTCACATTTTGATTTGAAAGTTCTGATTTCACATTCAATCTAAATCCAACGAGAAACGTGGTAAGATCTCAATTTGTCATATGAAATATTATTTTTTAAAGAAAACTAAATTTTCAGGAATGTGTCATGTGTCTATTTAGATGGAGGAAATACAGCCACTCATCAGAATGCCTCCATTTAGGGACACTCAGTCACCCAACCGAAAAGAGATACCGAAGGAATTTCTTAGTCACAAGCTGGACCTAACAGAGGTTCGGAGACAATTAGAGAAGCGCCAGAAAAGATGCGAGGAGCCAGAGATTGAAACACATTTAATGAATTTGGAGGAGTTTCTCCGTTTGGTGCGTACTGGACAACTGAAAAATAGTAACTGGTGTCAGCTGGTTTCAACGCAAGACATCGAAAAATCAAAACAAATGGCAAATATGACGACTGATGAAGAGAAACGTAATTCAAAATCAGTGTATTGAAGTATGAAGTAGAAAACGCTAAAATAATGGGTTTGTTAATACTTGTTATTTTCTTTCAAATTTCAGATGCTTGGAATAACTATTACAGGCAATGTCAAAACAAGTGAAGATCCCTCTACTTTCAGGATGGCCCGGATTGATTTGACAAAAACGAAAGAGGTTTTGGACTATGCAAGTAGCAGAAGTGTTTGGTAAAATTGAAAAACTCATTGTTCATAAATATATCTTTGTACCCTAATCTGCAAATACGCACCTAAACCAACCAAAATTTAGTTTTTTTTGTTCAGTAGAAAACGGATTTACAATTTGACACGTTCCAAATAAAAAGTAATCGTTTTTTGTTGTAATTGTATATTATAGTAAACTAGTAAGTAAATGATTTGTAAAGGAACTGATGTATGGTATTATATTGTGTTATGAATTAATTCTGGTTTTTAAACAGCTATGAAGAGATAAATTACATGTATAAATAAAAGGTGGTCTCTGCAGGGTAGTATATAAACATTGTATAATGGAGTTCAAGACTTCAACCAAATTATTGGATGTTTTCCATGAATATTATTATAGCACATCTGAGTATTGTATATTAGTAATGAAATCAATATTGATGTCTCCTTCCGCACATTTGTTTAGAGTATTAGTAAATAAAAAACACAAAAATATTATCGAAACCATTCAGCACGAATCTGTAGTGTAGAAATTGAAAGTGTATTTTGATGTATAAGTTAATAAAACAACATACTAATATGAAAATCAATCGGAGGTTGAGGCAGCTTAGCAAACCAATTATTCCATACTTGAAACGTTTGCTATTCAGTTCATTTCATTCACAAAATGGAAGTGAGTTGGCGTCAAAGCATTTAAAAACCATCAGAGAGTCCTAGAAATAAAAATGTTTTGTATAGCGAGAACTTTCTTCATAGGCACATAATGATATATTATACATTTATTGGTATATAATAAGGAGATAGCTTAGTTGCTGCTATATCGCTTCTCTACCATCCTACCCAAGCACATTCTTCTGCAAAATCTGAGCAACTACATGAAAAACTGCTAGTTCATTTTTCTACATACTTCCATATCTCCCGAAGGTAGGAAGTTCATCGGCAGTCATCGGCATCTACACAAAGGAAAAGTATTGGGTAGATATAATATCTATTCTCTGAGCATTGTAAATGTATGCAGACTTTGTTCATCTATGTGACAAAACAGTTGCATCCACGCTACTCACAAAAGTGTCAAGCCACAAGTTGATTTCCTTCTTTCACCATATGCAAGTACATTGGTGGAAAAAAGTTCTCGGTTTTACGTTGAATGCTACGGTGCGGTATAAAATGATACAAAGTGCTCATCATATCAGAACAACCTTCAACAAGATTCCTAGTTTGATTATTGTATGAATTGAAATAAGAAAGCTTGCTTGTTTCTTGTTCATCGCCAAAGCACCTATTCATTTAGGTGTGTGTGGAAAAAATGAGACAATCGTTTCAATATTTCGTTGTATAGATACATCACGTGGTAGAATCGTACGCTATAATTTCACTATTTCTACTTTCCTTTTTGACTCGATTATCCATTTTTCCTAAGCAAGAGAATTTAAGTCGAGTTTCTTTTCAGAGTTTTGTAAATTTAATTTAGCAATATTTTTTCTTCAAATCCCATCAAGGAAAGTCGTTTACACTGATAAGTCAATTACGAAAATGAACAACAGGATAGAAAGCAGCTGGCGTAGCTGTGGCCCGCTGTCAAGAGAGTGTGGTTTTTAAAGCAAATGAGACTGAGGCGGTTGAATATACTTTTCATGAGAAGAGAGTCGAGGGGCTGAACAAAGAGACAGAGCTAACCAATTGCGAAATATTCTATGCATAAACGTAAAAACTTACTCGATTTTCGGTTGTATTCAAAGGCAAATATCATCATATTCACAGATTCAATCCGTTAGTTTAAAAAATATTAATATTTCAAGACTCCAGGAAAATTTAAGTAACTATTTTTTACTTTCAATATTAACAACACGAAGTTTGCATTAACATTTAATTTGTATTTGTATATTTTAATTCAACTAATCGTAAGTCGTTGAGATGTTCAGGATTGAATTGTGGCATTATGTGGTGTTGATGAATTAATGTTAGCTGCTGTCAGATATATAAACATAAGTTATATTACAGGTATAATAAAAGGTAGTCCTTGCAGAGTAAAATCAAGACGTATTGTATTGTATCAAATTTTTAATTAAAATAGTTATACAAAAAAATAATAATCTACCTGAGAAAGAGTCAGTTTACCGAACGAATCATTACATGTATGAAACGTGTCTTATTTAATAAGTTTTATGCACAAGTAGAAGGAGTAAGTTGCAAGTATTGCAAAAATAACAGAGAGTCAAAGACATAAAAAGTATTTGCATATCGTGAACTTTCTTTATAGGTACATAATGTGGAGAAAGCTTGGTTGCTGCTACATCTCTTCTGTGTCATGCCCAAGCGCATTCTTCTGCAAAATCTGAGCAACTGCTGGTCCATTTTTCCACAAACTTCCACATCTCCAAGGGTTAGGAAAGTCATCGACAGTTTGCATCCAAACAAAGGAAAAGTATGGATATGACAATTAGCTGCAGATATTCCTTTCATACTCTCAAGTACGCTGCTTTATGGATGTCCACAGTGGCTCAATGGGACTCAAAAACGGCCAACGTATTGTAGTCTTAGAGGCTTCCATAAGAAACCGATTGCAAAAAACATCATGTCAAAATTTCATTTCTACTCTGAGATATGGTGTTTTAAAGATGAGGTATTTTTTTGCCCCGTTTCGCCATCTTTTTTGAAAATCATGGTTTTTGAAGTACTTATGTTCATTCCTTGGTCTTCTTCATTTGCCAGCATGTTTATATAGATGAAAGGTACCCAACACAAAAAGAATTATACCTCTAACTGTAAAATTGACTGAGC
>JAQGAP010002381.1:0-15368 GCA_034697805.1 Orchesella bifasciata | reverse complement strand
TTAACCGATTTGGACCAAATTTGGTACATAGGTAGTACTCCTCAAGGGCACGCCAGGGAATAACTTTCAGCCAAATCAGTCGCGCGCTTCAAAAGTTATGCGCGCGCAAATACAAAAAGTCATCCGATTTGGCTGAAAATGAGTATGTATTGGTAGTTCGATATGCTGAATCGAATGGTGACAATAGTTTTACATGAAATTTATAATTTCATGAAGGTTTAATCACACAAGATCAAAAAATTGCCTTAAATCGGATAATTAATGCATTAAATGATTAAAATCGCATTAAATGATCATAAGCGCGTTAAATGTAATTCATAATCGCATAACATGTCGTTTATAAGGGCGTTCAGTCACGTTTCTCAGTCCACTTACGTGGCTTTTATTACTATATGGTGTAGTGTATGTCAATGGTAGACAGAAATGGACCTTGGAATAATAGCTTGAAGTAACTGAACCTTGAATGACTTGCTAGAATTCATATTGCAGGTGACGACATGTTTCAAATTTAATGAAAATTGAGTGACATTCTGTTGTATTAAAGATGTTGTATGTATGTATGTATGTATGTATTTGTGGGTCCCCGTGATCATATGTGCCTGCTCATTATCTTATGTGCCTGTTACGCACACACACCAATATGTGCTCACATATTGGTATATATTAAAGATGTTAGACACACAGTGATTCAGAGGGAAGGCATCAAATTTACCAATCAAAGCGTCCAGTTTTTATTAGATTCTTTGTTAAAAATTATAGTCTTTGGAAAATACTGGGAAATTACCCATATGACTGGCATTTACTTAATACCGCATTAAAAAAGCAATCGATCGAGACCTAATGATAATCGGTTAACAAGATTACTGATGCATTTGAACTCAATTTGAAAGCGAAACTGATAGTTTGAGACTCTTTAGTCAAAAAATACAAAGTCGCATTAGATTGAGCGATGTAAGTCTTCGCAATGACAATGACAGTGGACTATTTTGCTCCCTGGGAATTGAAATAAACGACACCGGACTGGAATTATATAAGATTTTGCCTGAGTGATGCTCAGTAACTGTCGGCTTTGTACAGCGTCAAAGGGCTAGGATGTAAGGCAGCTGGAGGTTCTTCATAATACATTTAACTGATTATCTGATTCCGACAACAGATTTGACATGCATCGTTCTTAATATACGCCGGTGGTGCTTGGATTCTGAACACTTCTAAGGGATGTTCACCCACTATAAAAAGTAAGGGCTGCTATTTGACTTAGGGATCACACGTTTTTCATCCGGAACGGCTTGAAATATTTTGGCAATCGGTCGCTCGTTATTTCCAGGGAATTCTAAAATTGATGCAACATTCCCACACCTATAGCAGTAGTTGGGAGCAGACCATACTGTTACTACCTTATCGTCAAATAGATACTTGTAACCTGTAGGAAATTTAAAGTATATTCCTCAAATATGCCATATTTAAAATACAATGATTTACAAAACTGTTTACTAACCTTCATTAACAAGTTGATGCGCTCTACAGAGCAAAGACAGAGCATTTATTTGTAGAAAATGATGAGCTACTTTGGCTCCAAATAGCCAACCAGCACCTCTAGGACTAGTTGCCCAAGAATCTATAGTTTCTTCTGGGTCTGACCAAACTAAGTCACAAAATGCACCTTCATGCGGGATCTCTTGTCCACGGTTAATCAATCTAATCTGATCTAATGTTCTAACTTCTGGAGAAAGGCCACCGTGAACGCACAGTATTTCGTCGTCAATAAGCTGCAAAACGACGAATAAATTTCAATAAATAAATTGGCTAAAACATTCACATTCCAATAAGGAATACCAAGAAGATTCTGTACTTACAGCTGCGATCGTTAGGAGATCGAATACTTCACAGCATATTTTCCAAGCGTTAGCATTACCGTACTTTGTAAGGCATTCGTCTAAATATGAAATACGGGAAGGTCACAATTTTAAATTAAGTTATGCCTCCTCCTTCCCTCAGTCAAACAAAAACGATTGACGATTACAACAAAATTCCATCAAAATTCATTTCTTACCATAAAAACCATAGACTTGTGTAATCTGTCGCGATTCATGATTACCCCTAAGGAGTATTATTCGATCTGGATACCTAGCTTTTAGCGTAAGTAGCCGTGTAAATGTTTCCAAAGAATAGTACCCCCTGTCCACAAAATCCCCTAGAAATATATATTGCGTATTTGGTACTTCTCCACCTTGACGGAATAACTCTTCCAAGTCATAAAACTACATAACACAACAATCACAACTGTTAACTTCCATACTTTACAAATTTCATTCCAAATTTACTAGAGAATTAAATTTATCAAATTTCCATTTATTTACCTGACCATGAATATCACCACATATAGTTACAGGGCTAGATACAGGCTGAATGTTAGACTCTTCAATTAAAATTTCTGAGACCATGAAACACAGTTTCTGCAAATTTACAGAGAAGAAGTGAAAACTTGCGTATAAAAATGTGGAACATGAAATTGTGTAAACATAAAAGCACGTAAAGACAGGTGTTCAAAACAATAATATTGAGAGTATGTGCACTGTTGTTTGTTGACATTTTACCTTGAGTTGGGTTTCTGTAAGGTACTTGCACTCCTTCACTTGTGAGATCCATTCGTCGAGTTCCGCCTCATTCATTTCGTTACTGATGAAATACCTGTTTTTGTTTTTAAGTAGCAGCACGGAAGCCTCACATCAACAAGCTTTTAGGAACACCATTGGTTTCAACTATATACTCTGTGGTCACTGACGGTGTTGGTGAAAGGCATTTATTTTTATTAGGTTGAGGGAGTTTTAATCACTAATTAAATGCATAAAAATAGAACGTCTTTAGTAGAGGTAGATCCTTTCTAGTGTGGAGTCAAGTTGGAGCTACCGCTTAGACCAGGAGAAGGGTTGATGCCCCTTTGGGGCAAATCTTCCCATATTCTCGGTATGGTAGTTTGTGTATACCACCCAAAATGTGCCTAAGAGATTCTTCAGATATACACAACCACAACCTGACAACAATATCAACAACACAATTGCCACACATGATGATCATCCCATATGGATGGAAAGCCATGAAGAAACGGAGATGACAGATCATCAGTATGCCGATCCTGTGATAATGATGATTCATGCCAAAGGTATGTGAAATTGGAATGTGTTTATTTATATTCATTTAGTACTAACCAACATGCATCACATGAATGAACCGGAAGTTGGAAATGTCGCAGGGAAAAATCATATAATACAGCGACGGTGACGTTGGTCGCAAATTTTATGAGATCATCGATTAGTTAATGATATTGATTTGTACTGAATTGCTGACTTAAAAAAATGAAATATTTATTCGTCGTGGGTGGTATCGAGGTAGGTGCGAAAAGTTCATACAAAAACATAAGGTTATCTCTACATTAAGGGACTTGAGCAAACATCCAAATCTTTCTCCTTGTCGCTGAGCTGGTTCACATTATCTGTAGAAGGGGATGACAACTCGTCTCGACTTTTCAGTACTGCCTCAATCGATTTTAAGTGGGGCTCCAGATCTTCCAATAGTTCCTCTGACTTTTCATGTAGAAGAAGGAACTGCTTTAATTTGTTATAGCTGTTAATATCTTCAGTGTCGTTTTTCTTAGCTTTCGAACTACTGGGACGAGTACCGGCAGCACCTCTCTCTTTGGTAGTAACTGCCGGTTTTGTTTGAGCATCTTCACTGGTTTTATCACCAGGCTCAAGTTGATAAGGCGAGAGAAACGCTAGTTGAGATTGCTTTCGATTGTTAGGGTCGTCAAAAAAATCGCTGTCTAGTAGTGACTGTCGACCTGTAAATTTCCAAAGATAACCATGAGCTGACCTTGACATTCATTACTATTATTCATACGCATTGTCATTTGCCATGCTTTGCTTAATACCTTTCTTCTGAATAATTGTGGCAAGTGTGATAACAGGATCATTGTTTTGGCAGGATTCCAAATCTTCTAGTATTTCACGTGGCGTGGGCAAACTTGGAAGGTTAAGGTTAGTTGATTTTGGCTTCTCCCGGAAGCGTTTACCGAGTCGTGAAATAATTGACATTTTTAAACTCAGATATTGATCAACTGTAACTGGTTGTGTTAATGAACTTTTCTTACTTGAAAACACTTTGAGTAAAAACTTAGATGATGATTTGTTATCAAAACGAAATAGCAATACAAAAACCTATTATAAAGTACTTAATTTCATGGGGTAACCAGCAACTTCTCTTCAAACCAAAGGCTGTTAATTGGTATTAAAAGCACGTGGCCATGAAATGAATTATTTGTGTTGTTAAGTCACAGCACTATTAATTATTGTCTTCACGAGCCATTGATAAAAACAGCCTTGATCATGTATTTGATTACCCGGTTACACTACAGTGTTTTCACAAAACAAGACATTTTGATAGAGACAGACAGATGACTAAAAGCTTTCACCAGCAGCCTTGCCATGTGTATAGTACATCACATCGCCCAATTCTTGTGCATTCCACTACTTTCTTCCAATCAGCTCTCATTCCATCAATTTCCATCCAACTGTTGGTTCTGTTTTGCCTCTTGCTGGAATGATCTGATATGATCATAATATCATCAGCATTCTATGATGGCCTTGTGCAACCTGCAGCTTTCTTTCACTTCTTCCAGCCAGCGTCTGTCTGCTGGAGCCGATCGGCAATGTTGAATGTGTATCAAATTAATATCGAATATGCTTCCTTTTCCCCTCTTTTCTACAACTCTGAAGATAAGAAAATTATTTGTCATGCTGGATAGAAGAGCTCAGTGCCGTAGCGATGGGGGCCCGAGGGGGACCCCCGGGTCCAGGCCGGACGGCGAATGGTCCATTGAATTTCCTAAAAATTGCTATATTTAGCCGTTTTTAGTGAATTTATACCCCTTGGGTCCAGGCCGGGCCAAATCATAGCTACGGCTCTGGAAGAGCTTTTTACTTTGGGAATTAAGTACAAGGTGAAATTACATTATCTTTCCATTTCCATTTACATACTCTCGATCATGATAACGTAATTGGAGTTTGGAGTGATTTTTTCGTTCCGTATGTTATATCATCACGTTATGTATACGTGAGTGAGTATGCATTCCATGTGGATGGTCTCTGGGTGTTGATTAGATATAGTAATATGTATGTACCTATGTATGTACAACAAGCAGACGGTATAATTCCATGTATGCTCTTTTCCCTTCCCATAGCGTACTACTATTCATTTCACAGCTCAAGTATGATGTGATGATGATTTGCTTAAGGGTTATTCTCATCCGCACCACAGCACGTCCTATATAATGTAACGTACCTGAACTGAACATGAACCTGTCTCACTAGAAAGAAATCTCTGCAAGTAAAGCTCTCTCTCTCTCTCTACCCTTTGCTTCTTCACACACTTTTCACTCTGTGTTGTGGATGGTGTAGTAGGGTAATCTTGTGAAATGCATAATGTATTATGTGTGGCATCAACAAGCTGAGAACTAATCTAACTCCAACAGCTTAGGATTTTTATGTATGTATCCAATGCATATGATATTATCAGTTATGTGCAGATCAATGCATAATAATAATATATGTAATGGAAAGGATGCTGTTTGAACCACATAGAAAATTCACTTGCTCTGATCTGATAGTTTACATTTGCTGTGGTGGAGTTGAGGATGTTGTTGCTTGGTTTACGACATGCATAATTTCGTAGTGTTTTGGAGTAAAAATGTTTGTGAGATTGATAAACTAGAGGAGTTGGTCTCTGTCGTAGCTTCCTGTGCAGATGAATTCATCGTGTCCGAAAAAAGGTTTGTAGATTTGTATACACAGTTAATATAATAGAGTCTTGTGTTCCTCGAGCACATATTTACTCCTTTGAAATTGGTTTGTTGGCCCTTTCAAGTTTTCTAATGTATAATGCTGAGCATTAGATAGACACTTCATCTTCATACTTCCCAAGTTATTCGCATCGTTCAAGCATGAAATTCTCAGAACTGGAGATGAGCGAGAGCTCACAAGACCAAAAGTGAAAATAAGATGTTTGCTTTTAGTCTTATCATTTGTCATTATTTCTCTCTACTCTCATCAGAAAAGAGCATTCTTTTTCGCAACACAAGCGTTTCCTTTAATTACGAGATTTCTTAGGGATTGCAAAATTTACAAGCTATAGGCTGAGTAAGAAAAGAAAATTAAGGATAACTTATTGAAGAATATATGATTTTCTAAAACGCAGTGTTCACATTTCCTGTTCTTCTGACGCAGGTCGCAGTGACCAAAATACACGTTCTTACGAATGAAGTCTTTGATGTTTCTGACGTAAAATTAATGTCAAATCCGCTTTCATGAAAGCGCTGTGTTGTATACGTACGTACGTACTAGTATTATCTGAAACCGAAAAGCTTTGTTGCTCAGAAGAAAGTCCGAAAGCTAATTCAGTCTCGATTCGAACATACATTTTGTTGTATGGGCTTTCATTGTTCTGCTATCGAACGACAAAGTTAGTTTTCAAATACTAAACTAAATTCAAGCCTTGATTGATGGTTGTTGCCAATCGTTCTATACTATAAAGCAGTAAGCTGTGTTGTAGTTTTCTTTTGCATGTATGAAAATGTAAAAGTTTGGAAATGTATTTTTTATGTATGTGTACATTTTAAACAGTTACAGAACAAACGCCTAAAGTCATTTCCGGGAAGTGGTAGAATTGTATTTCTGGATTTCATTTCTTCCAATCACGCTGAAAACTTGTGGGGGATATTCTCTCTCAAAGTTTTAAATGTACTTCGGTGCAAGGTGCTGGGTTCGCCAGTGAGGGGCAAGATGTGCGAAGAAAACTGGCGAGATTGTTGCAAATGGCTGACGCGAGTTGGCCTTTTGTCGTCAGACCATCGAGCCAATTGGCCTACAGCGACAATCAAAGACCTGGCCTACACCATGAGGGATGGGGTTCAACTCTGTCGTTTGCTGAATTTGATTAATCCTGGAGCTCTTGATCTTAAAGATATTTCACAACGTCCACAAATGGCTCAGGTAAAAGAAACAAAAGAAAGTTGACATGTAAAGGACAAAAGGACAAGGAGAAAGTCGAAAAGTTAACGTTGATCATGGGTACTAACAAGCAATATAAATGTATCTTGTTTTCAGTTCCTTTGCTTACGCAACATACGCACCTTTCTTCAAGTCTGCAAAAATGTTTTTGAACTCAAAGATACCGACCTGTTTCAACCTTCCATGCTATTCGACCTATCGGATTTTGGAAAGGTATTATTTACCTTGTCAAAACTGTCCACATCTCCAAAGGCTGCTGCAACTGGAATAGAGTACGCTAGCTATAACAGCATTTTTGTACCCAATGTGGTACTTTCTCCATACTTTCTCCAACGCGTACGTTAACATGATTGTTGTAATTTAACAGAGGATTTTCAGCTCTTGGAGAACGTGCGCCTATATTAGATGAAGAAATGTGCCAGAATTTGGAAGAATTAGCAAGGTAATGCATGAAATTTGTTTACTGCAAATGGATAATTTTTATATGATATATATAACCAATATATAACTATTTAAGCTCATCGCCATTTATAAATGACCCAAATAAGAATATCATCACTTACATATATTTCAACATTATTTTATGAAAATCAGTGAGCCCTCAACTCCAGTAGTTGTGGCACACAGGGGCGACAGAGAAGAATGCATTTATGAGGAACTTTGTTATATAACTTTCCGAATTAAACAGGTTTGAAATATACAGATTCAAGTAGTACAATATTCACTCAATTTAAATTATAGCCTTTTACGCTGCAATTGCTGAGCAATGTGGTTTTGTTTGCGTTTGTATTCGTTTTGAATGGAAATCAATCAATGTACTGTAATTTGTTTGTCAGGTCAGAATTTGTGGTGTTTTGTTTTAATTCAACTATTATTATGAATTATTTTATGCTGATACGTTCGATTGTGTGATATTACAATGCGATGGCTATTTATTATTTATGTAGTGCAAGTGGCTATTTTCGTTCGTATGCTTATGTTTGTTTTCGCTTATTTTTATGCATATATCTTTAGCAATGGTCCAGAGGAGCTTTTTGAGGAGGATTATTACTCAGTTGTAGTTCAAACTGAAGAGGATATTTATCAAGACTTGTGTTACATAGATCGCCAGCCGAGACAAGTATACATTACAAAGTTTTATTTTAGCAATAATTTTTGTTGGCTTGCTTCTGAAATGTTCAGCTTTCATGGCTTGTTGAATGTTTAGCCGATTATTTAAACAAATCATGAGTGACTAGAGATAGTTGATTTTGTGTAAAATATTCTTATAGCCACCAGTAACCCTCCGAGAAAAGCGTGATTACGTTAAAGGAGAGCTTGTAGAAACGGAAAGTAATTACATTGACGCGTTAAACATGGTGAAGAAAAACTTCATGAAACCCTTGACTAGTATATTGAAGGAAGACGATAGGAAAGTAATATTTTTCGGAATCAAGGTGAGCAACCTCTCTCTCTTAATCAGGAATTGGTATTATGCCGCGAGTATAAACTAAAAGTATTTTCTCTTTGCTTTCACAGGAGCTAAGTGAAATACACACTGGTCTGCTAAGTGATTTAAACCGTGCACTGAGTTCATCTTCCACTCCCTCAATCTCATCCAGCTATCCATATGGGGGTGGCTCTCATAAAACGTTGGGCGATGTGTTTGTCCATTGGAAGGAAAAGTTTGTCATTTATGGTGACTATTGTGCGAATTTAACTCGGGCTCAAACATTGGTGGAAGAATTGTGTGTCAAAAATGAAGTTGTTAGTCTCGAAGTTGCTGTAAGAATCATATCTCAATTACGTAAATTGTGACCAAGGCAGAGATTTATGATGTTCACCGTTTCCCATCTATTTTTAGAAATGTGAAAAGGATGTGAAGGAAGGCAGGTTTAAGTTACGAGACGTTCTGTCAGTTCCGATGCAAAGAATACTCAAATATCATTTACTTCTACAAAAACTTTTGGATGAAACTTCCAGAGTGAGTTTATAAGCACAGAATTAAGCTTATATTTATAGGGCTTTGTCATCTTATCGCTTCCTAACATATATGCAAAAATTGAATTATCCTTATAGGAGCAACATGGGTATGAAGAATACAAATCAATAGAGAAAGCCCGTGACGCAATGACAGACGTTGCTGAGTTTACAAACGAAGTCAAGCGAGATAGCGAAACTCTTATGATCATTCGACAGATCGAGGTTTGAATTGATGCGTAATGAATACTCAGCAACAACAAAATATACCGGATGTTGTTATACTAATAATTTCTTGGAAAATAGGGAAGTATATATGATTTGAAAATGCCGGATGGGATGGAACTAAAAGACTACGGACGCCTTCAACGTGATGGCGAACTTCGAATCCGAGGTCATGATGACAATCGTCTGAAATCAAGATACGTTTTCATATTTGATAAAGTAATGCTGATGTGCAAGCCAACCCGGGTAAGTAACATAGTTGTAGAAAATGATTCTGTAAATATGTACATATAACGTGTCCACATTATTATTGACACACGACTGTAAATGCAGGCCTTACAAATGATTTGTTAAGTTGTGTACAGTTTTTTGCTGAAATACTTTTGGTGGAATCATACACATAAATTATGAAAAATTTTGTGCTCTCATTAAACATTATTCCTCATCTCATCATGAGTATGAGAATCGGTGATGGGTGCTCTGATGATTTAAAACTTGGCTTTTTCTCATTGCATGTCTGTCCCACTTTCTAATGTATCGACAGATGATGGACAAACTTTTTGGGGTAATTATTGTGTTGTTGGGTTCTTTCTTCCCTTATATCGCTTGTAAATATCTAGAGTATCTAGGTTTTTGCAGTAGTTTTAGCGAGCTTTTACTTTTTTTTCCATACCCGTGTTTTGTAATAAAAGCAATATAAACATGTATTATTCTTTTACAGAGCGAACAATACAGCTACAAGCATTCGCTTTGTCTTCAAGAATATCGGGTTGAGGATGTTCCACAAACTATCCGCAAATCAGGAATTCGAGATCCTCGCTGGAGCTTTTGTTGGAACTTGGTTCACCACAAAGAGAAAAATGTATATACGATGTATGCTCAGACTGAAGAACAGAAAAGACGATGGATCAAAGCGATTGAAGATGCTTTGTAAGTGACATTTTATTATCATACTGGAGAAACTATAATTGTATTATATTGACTTATCTTATGGTGTTTCATTCGATATGACGTAGTATGTATAATTTCAGAACTAACATACAACCTGAAGAATGCAGACGAACTGATCATCATTGGACAATGCACACATTCCATAAGGGAGCCAACTGTTCGTACTGTGGCAAGTTTTTGAAGGGACTCTTTTATCAAGGCTACCGTTGTGTGAGATGTGACGCAGGTGTACATCGAGATTGTATATCAGTGTTACCGAGGTGTGGAACTGTTCATCCTCCAGAACTACCCCCAAGACCACCGCTGCTACCTATCCATGCACCAGCGTTAGTTGAATCAGTCTCAGTAAGTTATCAATTCCAATATTCTGTTGTTTTGTTCACTGTTGGTTTCGTTTTTCTTCGATTTTTGAATATTGTATCTTATAATCTTTGAAACGTAGAGCCCAACACTGTCTTTGGATGGGCAGCGGAGTCCTCGACGTTTGAAGATACCGACGAGTCCATCTTCACCGCCACTGCCCCTAAATAATCTTAACTCGCCATGCACTTCAAATGGAATGCGTTTATCAACAACACAGCCATGTCATCACTACGTAAATCTCAATCACTTGGAGAGTTATCCATGGTATGCTGGAGAAATGGATAGAGACAATGCAACAATCGATCTTGAGGGGCAAGAAAATGGCACATTCCTTGTACGAGTTCGTCCAGCTTCTGCCGTAGCAGCTGCCGCAGCTAATGATGCTATCTATGCATTATCTTTAAAGTAATTATTGTTTCTGCATACAGCGTAAATGGAAACTCTCTACAAATAATATGTACTATTAACAATGGGTATGACTTTATATTTTCATAAAAAATAGATGGAACGACCAAGTGAAACACATGAAAATTTTAGTAACGCGGGACGAGAAGCTATTCTATTTATCCGAATCGAGATATTTTAAGTCTGTTGTCGAATTAATCAATTGGTATCAACATAATTCTCTTGCAGAGAGTTTCAGTGGGTAAGTAATACATTTTTAATTGCTATTGCTGATAAATATCCGGTAAGTTAATAGTCTACTATATGTGTATTTTTAACAGATTGGATGCTCGGCTTGAGAGACCAATTGAACGAGTCACTTATGGTCAAGGAATCGTACACTTTGACTATAACACAACAACAGAATCATCTACTCATCAATCATTACCATTGACCCAGGTACCTGGAACTCCATCCTAGAATGGGCCGTCTTTCTTTCATCTACTACATACAGATACGAGTGTCTCGTATATATAAATCAATTTTAAGCAGCATATCGTCATAAATATAGCCGTAAAACATTTCATTTCGATGCTCTTTGAAGACAAAAAAAAACTGTATGGTACACGTTTCCATCTATACTTTTATTTAACCAAAGATATTTAAGGACTTGGAACAAGTTTTCTTTTGTTTCGTTTGTGATCTTAGAATAATTTCTTTTATACGCGAGTTATTTTCGCTGCAGTTTCTTATACTGAATTGTTGTTTTGTGATCTTGATGGTGTATTTTTATATTTATTGATGTTACGATTACGATTCAACTTTGCATTTTTGTTTACAACAAAGTCGACTTTGTACTGTAAGAAATTTTTGTATGGGTTACACCTTTAGTTTATTAGTGAGCTTAAATAGGAAGCATGTTTTGTTAGAACCGTTAAACTGTTGGATGGAGCCTCAATTAAGTCCATGCAATTATATTGAGTTTATGATGAGTATCAAGAAGTAGGAGTCACAAAGTTTTCAATATTTGGGTAGCTGTAAAACATACCATATTGATGCTAATCACAAATGTGTAATGAAAATTCTCATGAAATCGTTTTAGTGCCAAACTAGTTTATAACATTATACTACAAATAAAATCAGTTTAACGTATTTACAAAACTCATCATATTAATATTTGTTGTGAAATGAAAGTGATCCTTCAATCTTTTTTCTAACCTGGGAAATCTTACTTCGAAAGAATTAGGTGAATCATACTACAGGGAATAACATTTACTCCCGTCAAATGTTGGAGAATGCAACGATGCATGTCATTAGTTTATCCGTTCGATATTGTTACACATGACATGACGCTATTTATTAATTGCACATAAGTACTCGTATGAACAAGACTGGATCATACACTGGATAAAAATCATTCATAATAAAAGGAAAAGGAAGTCAAAATGGAACACAGCTTTATACTAACTGATGTAGTAAATGTACTAGCACAAAGTTACACCTCTACGCTTAGAGTACAAAAAGATAACAATAAAAATGTAGTTTAAAATACCATGCATTTATGAATTAAGATTAAGTATAATATCACAGGTCAGTCTTAAAATACTCGCTTCCTTCTTCATCGTTTTCATCATCATCTTCGGGTGGTTCACTATCCAATCTTATTTGAGCCATTCGATACTTGACAAAACTATCAACTTTCTTACATCCAGTAGTAGAATAAAGTTTTATATCTGCTGGCCAGTAGGTCATTAGGTCTGCGATATTTCTGAGAAAAATAAATAAATAATTTACGTATACTACATGAAATAACATTAATATCTCTACTCTCTACCAGTACTATTATGTAATGTATCAACAAGTGCACTTACTCAGCTTCCTCATCAATAATTCTAGGGTCCATTTTATGACGCCTTGATTCAACTTTAATGCAAGACAGAACATGCTGACGCTCCAGTGGTAAAAATGGTATAAAAAAGTCAACTAAAACTTTATCTATCACTCGACTTTTATACAATCCACCAGCTGCAAAAAGAAACAAAAAAAAAGTCACCATACAATTCGATTAAAACAACTCATCAATTACACAAAGCTAAAGGGAGGAGAAAGTAGCAATATCAACATAAAGAACGTTTTACGTTTACCTAATACCTCACCTTTTGCATTAAATGCTTCGTTTGACAGTATTTGCTCAAAATCCTTAAATGTTAATTCTTCACGACTTCTGCCATCCTGCCAAGCTTCTTTTGTAATTCTGGTTATATCATTGGCCCCCGTATTACTTAAAAATACGAAAATTGCATGTTTGTAGTTATAACCGTCTAGGACATGACCAGGGTGATGGATGAACGGAACTAGTGCGTCCAAAACTCCCGGCGGCATTTTGTCTACTTCATCGAATATGAATAAGGCTCGAGGGCAGTGTTTTACCACACTTTTAACTTTTCTTCGAATTAGGTCCTGAAAAGATAAGAAAAAAACGATGTCATTCATTAAAAAAACATTGACAAATGTCGAAAGTCGGAGTCATTCTCAAACTAACCTGATACTCCTGAGCTTGATATTGGTCTGGAAAGTGGTAACTGGACATGAAGAATTCTACAAACGAACTGTTCATCCCATTCTTGTACATAGCATTCATTAAATGTTGAGAAGTGAAAGTCTTTCCCGATCCCGCCCATCCATGAAGACTTAAAACTAGAGCTTTGGAAGGATTTGGGTCTTCAATATGAGCCTTCAGCGCCGTGACCATTATGTTTATAGCCAAGTGTTGCCCAAAAAGCTCCTTACCCAATGTAGTTTTTAAACCTGTTAAATATTTACAACATAGATAATAGGTTAAAAATCTTGAATACAATGTCAAATGCATGTGTGTTTAACTTTAACTTACGTGTCACTGCTCTATTATGCAAATTGGGATGCTCACAAGTTTCATAGCCGAGCATGGAATACGCTCTGTTGACCATCGAATCGAGTACCCCAGCATCTGCTACCATGATCAGTGAAAGCACTA
Source organism: Orchesella bifasciata (assembly GCA_034697805.1). Classification (NCBI taxonomy): domain Eukaryota; kingdom Metazoa; phylum Arthropoda; class Collembola; order Entomobryomorpha; family Orchesellidae; genus Orchesella; species Orchesella bifasciata. Next base: position 1,412 of record JAQGAP010002381.1, on the reverse strand, counting down.
GCAGAGTCACTGCGAAATAGCTAACTAAACGGTTCACAACCGGAAGTGATCTGCACTTAGAACTGTTACCCATTTTCAGTCTATTTCACAAGCACTTGAGAATTGGAATTGAACACACAAGAACAACAGGAAGTGGAGTCAAGTTTTCAAAAGCAGTCATCCAGCCTTTGAGTTAGCTAAACAAATTAACTTAAATTAAATTAAAATTGTCGGTCCAACTTGATCCGTCCCTTAATTCTAGCATTGTTTTCCTATAACTCAACTGGAGTTGAATACTGGATATTGGAATGAATACATGTGTGTTATCCGAAAACGTTCTCCAAATTCATCTTCTTCATGCCATCTAAATATGTTACATACGTTTTAGGCATATTCCTTATGTATTTCCTAAGCCGAGAATCCCGCTATTGAAAAAACAACACCTGTATAAAAATGAAGCAGTCTTTTTGCTGGACTACTTCTTGTGCAGTCTTCCCGTTGTGTTTTAAGTCATCGTATAAAAGCACACAAAAAGAACAATGTTCATCCAGATCTTGATCCATCCTAACATTTCTTAGGCAAACTTTTTAGGTACATTTGTCGTAGTGGATTTGATAGGTATCTGCAATAAGTTTTTTTACTATATGTTGCGTACTACTGTCAGATGCTTTTACCGAACGCTCTTTAGATGCTTTTCTTTCTGTGGAGTTCGTTTCTTTCCTCTTCTCTCCTTCGTAGTCGTGTTACGTATTCATTCACCATTTCAAACTGCATTTTTCTCTGCTTTGGGACATTTGTTGTTTTGTAGCGAATTGTGTGGCCTGAGAGAGAGAGAGGATTTCATCTATTCCATAGCGGACCGTACGGAGTTACACTGTCTTTCATTTCATGAACGTGGGAAAACGACAATGGAAACGTTGAGCTAGACTTTAACAGTTTTCTGGAGTAGTTTTAGCTAGGAAAGATTTGTTTTTGGTGACAATGCACCATTGTCAAAGATAGATATTCATCAGTTTTGCGATTGAGAGACAAGAAAAGAGCTTATCTGGGGAGTTGATTGTCAATCATCAAGGTGGAAGGATTGTTAGTTATCATTTCTGCAGTAGTTGGTGTTGGTCCAATTTGGTAAGATTTTAGTTTGTAATCGGTTATCAAATATATTAATTTGACAGGTCCAAGATAACCCGGCTACTGTTTAGCACTTCAAATCTCTCATATTGGTTTATTCATATTGATATTTTTAGATTCAGTTTGCATTAATAATAATACTTCAGCTGTCAAAATCATTTTTGTTTTCACTTTACAGGTATAATATCACACTCATTGCTACTAATCGTCAACCGTGATAGTCCTGTGTTCTGATGAGTTCTGCAAAGCTGGAGGGACAGAACGGGGTTAACATGGCTGAAAACGAAACTTTGGGTCAAAGCTTA
>JAQGAP010002380.1:0-15373 GCA_034697805.1 Orchesella bifasciata | reverse complement strand
TTCCCATCATTTCCTACAGGAATTACTTTACACTTTCATTTTACATCATTGAAAATTGATAACGATGCGATGAAGGAATGAGAGAATAAAAATAAGACAGATATTGCAATATTCTCTGCTTCTGCAAGGTAAGCTCAAAAAATGCTTTATTTGGGTAGCAGCAGCATCCCATGAATCTGTCGTAATATATTGTATTTTTCCTATGCTGATTATGGGGACATATTCTCAGTTCTGTTTAAACAAATAAATGTAAATAAGTTTTTTTATTGTCCAAATGCATAATTGCCAAATACTGACGAGTGTGTGTCTTTTTCATATAGAAATGCGTATAAAATGGCAATAAATATGAATCATTTAACACCTCTCTCTCTCTCCCTTCCAACTCATCCCCGTAGGTATTGTACAAATTAGTGAATATTATTGCTCAAAATGTCAACTAATACATTTTTGCATCTTCTCTTTTTCTTTGTCGTGAACTACCTACCACATCTGCGCTTGCAATGCCCTTACAATTCATTTCAAACGTTTTTACTGGTAGAGTCATTACATTACAACTTACAACTCATCTTTTTGGGATGGGGTTAATGGGCAATAATTCTTTTTGGCTTTGGGTGACGTGACGGCCCAGCACTACAGCATGCATAAGGGAAAAACAGTAATAATATATGCATGTAAAGCTCTTTGTTTACGACCCATTAGATTTCTATTTTTATGCTTTGTCTAATTTGCTCAAGGAGATTTCCGAATAACACACACACACGTTTTCACCTATGCTAATGCTTAAACACTTTGGGACTAATTTTTATTTCCCTCATTAGAAAAATTGAGATGCAAATAGTCAATATGTATGTAGTATCATTGTTTGGAGAAGGGCTTCGGAATAATTCATTTTTAGACCTCATTTCACAACAATTGACTAGAGTAGAGTGGAACAGTCAATTAGTTTGAAATGTAATTTTACCGTAGAAAGGGGCATAAGAAAACGACTACAAAGCAGCAAGTTAAAAGCTTTGAGCATACGCTAAGGTGTGCAAGCCTCAATAACAATTTCGTTGAAAAAAAATCTCTACAGATTATCCCACGCAGTAAGCATATTTTTTGCAGATCAGGTTCATAAATGTAATTACTTTTTAGGTGCTTAGAACGTGCATATTTTATGCAAAAATATGATAGGAACAACTCTTGTGATACTAATACTGATGATGTGTGGATTGTTATCACCATCATTGACTGATGATGGAAGGAATAGTGATGAAAGGTAGGGATGTGATGAAAATGACTACACCAGTTTATATTTTCTTACATCTCCCCTTCATTTTAAAATTTACTCAAAAGCTTACATTGATGACAAGGAGAGAGGGTGAACCTGACGTACTCAGCAAATACAGTGGACCTAATAGGTAATAATCAGCTAATTGAATGTGGAGGTAAAGGAAAATTATGCATATGGATGTAAGGTAATCCTTCTCATCATCCTCACAACTTTTTTCGTTCAATTCAGGTAAAAAAAATAAATATTATCAGGGTTGTGAATGCATGGAGGGATGTAGTGGTGGTGGTAATGGTATTAAAAAGCATTTTATACCACCCGATGCCACTGTACTTACTGAACAGCACATTATTGAATAGCAGTGTTTTTGCAAAGTTCGGAATGTCCATTATAAAGGCACACACACCTTTTTAGAACATGATGAGTCTTATCTTATACCAAAATCTTGTGTAGTTTTTCACCTTCTAGTGCTATTCTAAGTAATAATAATAATATTCCGTTGCTAACAGCTAGAAATGAGGATGATGGCTCTACGCGTGTACTTAATAGCAAAGCAGGATTCATTTTCATCTTCTCCTAGTGAGTTTTCTTGCATCACTTTATTAATGTGGGCTTACAAGAGCCCATGTGTAATATTATGCATACACTCACACACACACATGGCACACGGCACACCTCTCCCATTTTTCAGTAATCACGGAAAAGTCTGTAAGACTTGTCAAGTCTTGGCAATAATTCAACCTTCATCGAGTCTTGATATGGAAGTAAGAGTGATTTGCGTGGTGGCATCAATCCTTTTATTGTTTAAACATTTTTTCTATCTCCTCTTGTCCACTAAAACCTTTCGTCTTAGACTATGTTTATATGACCTGAGCATAAAATACGAGATGAGGGATGTGCTCAGCTATGTAATTACGAAGATGAAGTGCTCATGAGTCATTTCACAATTTATTGATTTACATTGAAAGTTGTTATATAGCTCTAATCAGAAAGCAAATATTCTAAAGCAATTAATACATTTGAGAGAGAGAGAATCAATGTCATTGATAGAAATCAGTTGCGATTCAACTTGCAACTTGGGTTCTTTTAGGACGAGGACGAAAAGGCTTAGTTTTCATCATCAGTCTATTATTTACCCTAGTAATTTTTGAACCCCATAAAAACTCCGCTCCTAACAACTATTGTGAAATGGTAATGCGCTGCTGTATTGGAAATTTTAATTGACTTACGTACATCCGTTAGGATGACAATTGAAACAGACAACACGATTCGTCATTGAATAATGTAAAGATTCGAAAGCTAATATATGATTTGTTCGATCAATATGATCGTAGTCATCATTTGAATACACAGGCAACAAACGAACAAAAAATTTATTGAGGAGAAGAGGAAAGTATTTAATAAGAAACGTTTAGTTACTTAGTTCTTATGAGGGGCAGACCAGTGGTCTAAATTTAATACCTCTCTTATGTATGTACACGTATGAGATAATGATCCCCGGGAAAAAGTTATATTCTACAACAAAGTGTTCATAAAAAGGCCAATAAAAAGACTTGTTCAATTTTTTCCTAAAACTGAGTCAGGCTCATCCCATCAATCACTAAATGTATATGTATATGCATATACATAACATAGTTTTCGCAAACTGTGAGCAACATTTTTTGCTCACAAAAAAAACTGCACACATTTACAGTGTCAAACTCCCAAACTACATAATCCAGTCAGTCAGTCAGTTACTCACCCGTTCCATTCCAAAAGTTTTTTTTGAGTGCCACACCACAATCTTTATGACTCAAATAAAAATTTATGGCTTTTCGATAGGCAATAATATATGCCTACTTATATAAGAACATCCCTCAGATTTTTAGCTAAGTATCCCCTTGGGTGAACGGATAATAATAATCCTAATCGTAATAATATGCATCAGTCAACATCAACATCCCTTCAATTCCGTCTGCTCAACCATCCATCTATCCATCCATCTACCTCTCTATAGATCAATGTTACATTATATCATAACATGTCCAGCTTGCTGTGTTGTGTGGTAAAGTTTACACTTTCTTATAACTTTTTTATGGACACAACATTATATTATTTGTGTATGTATCCATACGCATGAATTTTTATATTGCTCCTCTCTCTCTACAGTTGAATACCTAATCCCTCACGTCTCTATAACATCCCTGCTGCTGAAGTTAACCTTTTGGGAAAGGAAGGAGGAAAAGGTGTGAGTTTTTCTATTGAATGTAAATGGTGTGTGTAGTTCGAGGTGGAAGGAGGAGAGAGAGCCGGCTTTTTATGGGCTCTAAAAAGGCAGGGAAAAGACAGCAAAATCCGTCTTTAATAGCCTTTCCCGTAATAATAACTTTTATATTACCATTACCACATGGACGCATTCATCCGCCTTTGAATGTGATGTACGTGGATGATGAACAAAACCGACGTTATCTGATATTGAGTATCGATATATTGTAATAAATATAGCGAAACTACTCACATTTTCATATCTTGTGGCAATCATTGTGTGCTCACCTTAACCTTTCAAGCATCAGGTGAGTAATTGTAGTGTGCATTTTATGTACCTACTCTAATCTGCAAAAGGATGCTATTAGCAACCTGCTCAACCTCCCATACTCCCCCAGTCTCGTAAATTTATGCTGGCAGAACAACTCAGCCACATCAACTTTTTCATTAAGCTAGGGAAAATTGTGGAATCAATACAGAGTATCCCTATTATCAGGCCGACTGGTCGATACTTGATATGATGCTGATGATGGTTATGATGATTATTCTATTGCCGAACAGTTGGATCCTTTCATTGATATACCAACATGGGTTTGAATGAAGAAGGTAATCTATTATGAGTATAAATGTATGGCATAACATAATCATTCACGTATCGGTAATCTGGTCGTGGTGGTGATGCTTTTTGCGGCTGTCAAGACCTGATCGCTAATACCCCGAAAATGTTTATGATTCCGTCATATTATCATCATCAGTCCGAGAGCGCATCAAAGTCTCGTTTCAACTGCAGCGCAACTACTGGTCTCCAATGCCAGCTTGCATGCTGTGTGCCTGTGATACTTCTGTCGGTGGTTTTTAGGATGATAAATAGTTTATTTATTGAGGGGTCATCAGAGATTTCCGATTACGTCAAACTGCCTTACACAATCAATTCGAACAAAAAGCTGAAACCAGTAATGATTCCGAGAGAGGAAAGACTGCTCCATGAAATATTGAAGGAGACCAGGTTTATTACTCAATCTTCTTACACCTCTCCATTATTTCCATCCGCTCAGCTTACCCAAATGGATTGGTATTTTTTGGTACTGTACTTATCACCATCATGACACTGTTGTATTGTGGGTTTGTGTTTAAAAGGTTTAAATTTTATTATTGTAAAAGATTTTTCTCTGGCTCTCCTGCTTTTAACACATATTGGAAGGCGCTTGACTTATATCCAATCGCTTTGATCATGCCGTTGTGTTGCATTACACTAACATTTTTCATTGTAATAATGGGTCGATCTCTCAAATACACCTTTGAGTGATGTGGATACCCCTGCTAATCCTTTTGATTTTTTACGATTTTTTATTATTTCAAAAAGTTTGGAATTGATAAGATATATGGAGATATTGTTAGTTGCTTTGCTAATCTGGTGTCTTATATGGGATCGATAATCCCTGATAAAACGTGTTGTTAAGTTTAGCATTCCTAATAAATAAAAACTTGATTCCGTAGAAAATCGATAAAAATATGAAAGGACAATGCTGAAGGACATCCTTTTATGATGACAACGATATGCCGATCCCTATCAAGTGGAGTAAGCACAATCACGTAGGTTATACAATGGCACATCAAAATCCAAACTGGAATGAGTATAGGCGTAGACATCAGTTTTGTCTCGTGCCTATAAAGAAACCGACACCAGGCTCAGTTTCAAAAGTAAAAGCGTCCATGCGGAAAAGAATCAATGTTTTTCCAATCCATTCTTTTAACCCTCTCCTTCTCTCTCCAAAGTACATGGATTTATATTGGGTTGTTGTGTTCTAAAAGGAAAAGTGTGATAGTTTTACAATACAATAAAAGTACTTTTTCTTCAGTTTTATGATAATACAAACAATCAGTTATATTTTCACACAAAAATGGACACAAAGAATGCTATGCACGAGAGTTGAGTTCAAGCATGCATGAATGAGGGCAGGGTGGGTGGTGTATTTTTACACATTCTTTCCCAATATGAAGAAAAACGCAACGGGCGGGTGTGTGTATTAAAAAAACAACAAGTTTAGGACCTGAATAAAATGTCTCATTGGCTCATAAGCGTATATAAAACTAAATGCTCTCATCCTCACTTTCAACTCTCTCAAATGGAATACCGAATCGACTCTAAATATTTTTAAACAAAAATATTTGTGTTCTCGAAATTTAAAAACCAATTGCATTGTGTAGCAAGTACTTATTTACTTACATCACTTCACAAAAAACATAAAATGTGAATCAGATAAAAAGTATCAGTATCAAGTGTAACGCAACATAACGTGGGATGGCTGAATAGACACATGCATAATATACACCATGGCATCAAAAAACCAAAGTTTTGTTGGTTGTTCCTTCTTCCCAAGAACTGCATACCAGTAATACCTTTACACATCAAAAACATGCACATTTTTACACAAGATGTGTGGTTATGTAATGCAATGTATCTTATGTGATGCGAGCGCACTTTATTATAAGAGTCTTGAGAGATGGATTGTCGGGAAAAGCATGCGGGGTTCCCTAGGAATTTGTCGTTTTACGTTTGATCCACCAAAAGATATAAAAAATATCTGGGTATGCATGTATCCATGTGTTTAATGGGTACAAGTTAGGAATACCGCATGAGATCTCATGCTATATGAAAAGGTTACCTGTTTTATGCTCATATCATGGACGGTCGTACGTGTACCTAATCTTTGGATGCCACTATCTTCTTTTTTTTGGATACCTCCACATGTGCCATACATCATGCACAAGGAGTTTACCTTATCTGTGAAGAAAATGTCGATGAGAAGATGTCAATAAATCTTTTCTTGCGGAATACTCTTTCAGTCCTTTTCTTAGCGATCGCTCCCCTTTTCTCATACCATTTTGTCCTTTTACCTTCCAATTGAATTTATACAGTTTTTTGTGGTTTGGGCTGTTTGAGGACTTGAAAATTGAGTAAACATCGTATATTAAATATAATGTTTGTGAGGTTTTTGTAGAAAAACTTGTTCAAGAGAAATGAGTGGACCTGCAGTTTCATTAGTAAATCAAGGTGAGATGATGCAAGAGCAGGGGTTTCTTTTCACCTCCTTTTTTATACAGTCTTGATCATATAATCATATTTTAAAACAAACAACGGTTTATGAGATGTTGGGAGACTGGACATTGTGTGCGTCATCCTCATACGCATCATCATGCCCCAAAACAATCAAATGACATAAGAAACCTCTGAAATCAAAAAGGTACAAACCATTTTGTATGAAAACACATAAAAATTACAAGTGTACATAACAATACAAAGAAAACATTGCCTTTGCTTTAAAAAAAATAATCTGTTATCCATGAACGAAATCTTTCATCTCAAACTCCTGACTTTGGTTTAAAACAGACATTTATAGGAGCTAGTAGAGATGCATAACTTTTTTGTCAATACAACAATCCATATTATCTCCTGTCTTGCAAGCATAACTACTTGCAACAAAATGTCCCTGTTTTTTCCTCATCATCACAAAGCCCATCTTTGTCTTTATTGGTTTGCTCCTTGTGCTACACGAAATGATCATGACAAAAAGATAGAATGCCAGATAAAACAAGTCAATGCTCAACTCTGCAACATAAAAATGTCCGACTCTCCCTTATTTTTTAAAATAGACAGCAACGAGAAAAAACAGAATTTATTGTTTAGTCTATTAAGGAAATCTGTACAAGGGACTGAGATTATATTTTAAAGTTATCAATTTTTAATCGTATACCCAGCTCAGATTTATAAGTGTAAAGAATTTAGTGCAGATTTCTGATCCAAAATAGATGGGTAGAGAAGGAGTCCTTCTCAATTGATAAGGAAACACGAAAGGGCAAACAAGGAACCTCTACCTGAGGTGTCTTGCACCGGCTCTCTGAATCTGAGCGTCCCATCATCATATTATCACAATCAAAGTTCGATTCTATCTGTTAAAGATATGCATAATTATATCTAGTCGAATGTGAACACGCATGAGATAGAAAAGGTATGCCAGGTCTAATGTTGCACATTCAAATTTACATGTAATCTCATGTTTGCTTTAGTTGTGTCCATGTATGTATGAAACAAAGTTTTTCATAAGGATCTTTCTTCTTCTTGGAACTTCTTTTTTATCCAAAAGAAGTTTTTGAACTTGAATGGACAGAGAGATAAACATAAATAGAAGGATACGCATACTATATGTGTGTGTATGCATTATATTTTTGCTCGCTTGGAGTTTGGCATGCTGGTTGTCTTGTTGATGATGTCTCGTACGTGCATGCACGTCTGTGTGTGTTGTGCTGAGCGCACGGTCTCACATTACAAGAATGCTTACTACCTATTGTCTAATGCCATGAAGACGATAATATTATTACAGCGATCGTCATTATCATTACCATGATCATCATCATCATTGCAAGATGACCATTGTCGGAGGAACAAGCTTTTATAAGCAAGCCAAACGATCAAATCAAGAAAAAAAACGAGTGAGTGTTTGGAGGAATGAAGATCTAGTCAGGTGTGTTAACCTTGCTTGCATACTATTACTTGACTCCGAGTCTGATTTTCTCTACCTCTCTCACTCTGGTTCTTCTGAGTATTATTCTAACATTTGTAAGATTACATTTGGTTACATGAATAAAATAAATGTTAATTCCTTCAAATACAGCAATAACACTGGGTAAAGTCGAAGATTGGGTGAAATACGACATTATTTTTCCTGCTTTGTCAAACTCCCTCATTCATTTAAGCTTGGGCTAATTTTTTTGCACATTTTTTCTTTCTGCTCAAGATAAGCAACAATAATAAGTAATTTTACCATGTATTGTGTGAGTTTGATAAGGCATTGCATTACATTGGTACTGTCGAAATCAAAATCCTATACATTCATTCCTTCATACCTCTACAATCATCTACAATGTTTGACTAACCGTTTACTACAGTTGGACATGGGTTCTCTGAAAACATTTGTGATTGAGGTCTATTCCTATTCCTAGCTGAGAATGATATGGCAGAAAAGTATGTAAAAGGCTGATTTATGTGAACAACTCTGATCACAGAGGATACATTACACTTCTTTTTTTTGCCATTTGATAGCCTGGCTTGCATTCGTGAATACGAGTCGCATAATTTATGCAAACGGTTTTATTTTTTTGAAGGAAGATGAATGAAGGCAGTTAAAACAATGGTGTTCTTCTGTCTCCCTCAACATTAATATTAAATGGTTGTCAGACTCCGTGTCGCAAACATTTTGTTTTTGACATTGAAATCAAACAGAAATTGTCAACGAAAGATCAATACTGTCAACTCAAAGTGTTACCGAGAAATAACCATTATATAATTATACACCTTTCAGCTACAGTATAAGTTTAGGTTTCCTTGTGTACCAATACAAACATAGGTAAATGTAGTCAATTCATAAAGTTGACAAGTGGCAATGTTGCATGACGAAGAGGCCGACCTCCAAGACCCACTAACGTTTCATACAACCTATATAAGTTATCATCTATCAAAAAGCAAGAACTGATGCCTTTGATACTAAGACAAGCATTAAATTTCCGATAAGCCTAATCCTCCTCGCACTCTACTACTTAACTCCTGTGCAGCTCGCTCCCTCAGATAGGAAAATATGTATTGATGAGTTCATGTCTGTCTCTGTTTTCTGCGTGCGGTGAAGATCAGAGTGGTAGCAGAACGAGTGACAGTTCAGCAGGGAAAAGGCTCATGAATGCAAACGACGTATAATGCGGATGAATGACAAAGTGAACTGATCATCATCATCTTCCTCTTCGACTCCGTCATAACTATCAACTTTCGTCGTCATAATGGTAATAACTATAAAGATGACACGCTTTATACGTGCCAGCATGCTTCTCCTTATGTCGATTTTCTCCGACAGTGTTTACTACTAATCGTGCAACCAACATATATGTATATCTATAGCCGCTTTTCTTCTGACTTCAGTCAGACATCGTTTTTATGAGAGAGCGTCATGTCAAACTAGAGAGGAGAAAAAAGGCAAAGGAGAAGTGCCAGCAGCAAGTCAAGGAGGACAAATAGTTTACTCTTGTTGTCAAATACAAATGACAAGAGATAAGGAGTACGGCAATCGACTATCTACATAAAAGAGGAGAGTATAAGTAGTCAGTCAGTCACACTCAAAAAAATGTATAATGGGATAGAAACTGTTTGATTAACCTTGTTGTTTCCCGATAAGTGATAAATGAACGCTTTTGTATGAGTTCATTTTGATCTCGCCGAAATTTTGACGTGAACATGTGTAATGTACTCTACTTATTGCTCCATATTATATTTGGAGGTAGATAACATGTATCAACATCAACACACAGGTTACATCTGTTATGCAGCTTGTTGAAAAGAGCTCACGACTACGACCCTCTCATCATAACAAAGTTAGCATAATAAGCTATTTGATGTTGGAAGATGAAAATATTGCCACTGCTGCAAAATAGTCGGTTAGGTAAAAACATCAAAAAGTTTTTGCGGAGATGGCTCAAAGTGTGCTGGAAAAATGGATAAAATTTTTGGTTGAAATGTATTGCATTCTACCTGCTCAGAATTTAAAGTTACTACTAGGCGAGTAACTACCATGCTACTCTGGTGCGCCCTGTGTCACGTTAAAGTTCATAACTCTTTGATACTTGCCACTTGGCCCTCTCTTTCTTAATTTCCGTCCTTCCAGTCATCTTAGCCATTTGACTCAGAAGACTAATCAATCCTCATGAATATTCATGAACCTCCCACTGCAACATTATCAAGTAAAGTACATAAGGGAGTAAAGCAAGACACACAAACTTCGTGGATATTATGAGCCCTGGTCCTGAAGGGGAGCGACATAACGTGGAGCAGATTCCCTGGAAAAGTAAACTGGCTCCGACTCTCTCAAGAAAACGAGAGAGGGAATACGGAAGGAAAAAGTGTTCGATGAAAACAACAATAACGGACGTCGACCGCGGTCACAAGGACAGAATATCAACTTCATTTACGGCTTGACAGAAGAGCCAGACTTTCAAAAACTTTTAATACTTTTCCTTCTCTTTCTCCTCTCTTGTTTCTCCTTTGTCAAAAGTTGGCTGGAGCCAGCACACAATATTCATCAGCCCATGGCGATATTTGGTTTTGCTAAGTAATGTAATGTATTCATGCATCATATTAATGCACATAAAGTATCACGCCGAACTGACAGACTTTATTAGCAACAAGGAACGAAATGGACGGACAAACTCCCGTTTGTCGAACCTTATGCATATGCATTCTCTCTCATTGATATATTTAATTTCACAACTTTTACTTGCTCGCTCTTTCACGTCTGCTGGAGCTTATCGTGAACGCATCACATGGCAATGGCTCCACAGAGCAAAGATGATGACGACGACAACGACAACTCTCAAGCTATCGATTCTCTCACACTGTTCTTAATATTCTGATGCATTGATTTCTCTGAGGATTTGTGATTGTGAGCTTTACTAATCTCTCCCGGCTAATCATTTTCCAACCCTCATCGTCAGCCCCAACCCCGCATATATATTGCATAGTGGAAACAGTAGGAGTCACCCCCTTTTTACACCAAACACCCTACAGGAAATCACAAAATTTGAGTAAAGAAGTATTGAACTCGGAGAGTGCGTGTGTGTGTGGTTATATGTATCTGCAGCGTATCCATTCATTATACAAGCTGGATAGACATACCAACTGTATTAATCGTGATTTGAAGTGAGTGAAATGTCCCAAAGAGAAAGTATATCATTGAGGATTTCAAAATGAAAAGGGAATAAAATATATGGATGGTGGATGGCAGCTTTGAGACTGTGAAATGAAAACTACGTCGAAATAATAATAATAATAAAAGTGTACATATATCACTCATTCTCTTTGTTCTATGATGATGGCAAGCGATGCCATTCCGATTTGAATGGAGACAAGCACCAGAGTGTTACGACTGATGCATGCATATTAACTTACATTTTCCATCGAATGCATCTCATTATGGAGTTTGTCTTTGCCATCTCTATAGATTTGAAAATGAATAATTTTTCAAGCTGCCATTCTCTAAAACTGAGGCTGATTGGAATGAGCAGAAAGAAGAGAAGAGTGATAGTGAATGGGAACAAGTTGAATATTTACAGTTGGGGTAAACTCATTTCGATGATTCATCTGGTGAGTGTGATGCTTCTCTTTTGGCTAGCTGCCGGCGAGATCATTGTGTAGCAGTTGAACTGAAGCAAAAGTAAAATTAAATTGATTGACGAATCCAATGCTTCACCCTTCATTTTATCCTGTTTTTACTTGTAATCATCAATATGTATAGGAGAATGTAGACAGACAGGCAATCAAAGGGATTCCAGTTTCAGTTTGAATATCCATACACAAATTCATAATAATCATTTTACTACACTCAAGTGCAGGAGGGATGAAATGATGTCAGATCTAGACATCAAGGCGCAGCACATACAGACTTTTTTAAATTTAAATTTATTAGCTCGCCAAGTTTTATAAACGAGCTTATAAAATCACCCTAGCACTCATTTTGTTCTCCAATAATATTCTGTGATATTTTTGTTAGTTTTCTATTTGAACAGTTTTTGCTTCAGATATACTAATTGTAAACGAATTCAGCCTTCATCCCAGGTAAACAAAAAAGGTTTAATTTAAGATAATAATTCGTAATCATTTTAGCCAGCATCACGCCGCAGCGAGAAACAACTTCAATGGCTTGTTTAAGACGATTTAATTTCATTGCATCCAGGTTGGACGGCAACGTATTCAATTTTTATATAAAGGAATTAGAAAAATAATTATTAAATAAATGTATGAAACCGATTACCAGCATTTAATATTGAAAATGCTTTTTTGAAAAGTAAAGAGCTGTCAAAAATGTCTCTAGAAACATTTCTTGACAGAATGAAACGTATGTAGTACAGCCTCAAGGGATATTTTGACAAATATCTTGAAAATGATCCTGGATTCATCATCATCATCATCCGTTTGAAGGCTAGGCTAGGATGTTCAAACTGCACTTTTTCCACACAGCTACCCCTCATCCTCATGATATGCAAGTGCCTCCATGAAATTATCTTTTCGAAATTAAAACAATTCATGTTCTCCTCGCACTACATACATCCAACAACATATAGATATTCACAAAAAAAGATAAGATATCTCCTCATTTTCTGATGTGATGATGTTACGTTCTCAGCAAGAGCATTCAACTTCAGCTTACTTACTGTGAATAGCTAGCAGCGACCGAATGGTACATATGAAAAAGACCGTCATCATTGTGAGCACTGCTGTTGCATTTCACAGAAAAATGCATTCTACAAAAATACAAGACAAGGGAAAACGGGAATGAGAAGGAGAGAAAGAAGAAAAAAATCCAGAGAGAAGTGATATGATGCTGAAAATGTTGTTGAAGAGTGGGGCTAATCAACCAGAGAGATCCGCACAATGTTATCAGCCAACAACTCTTCCTAAGCATTTCACAACGTGCAAACTAGCTCATAATGGCTTGTACCTTTTTACAATAATGAGAGGCTGCGGTGATGATAAGTTTGATAATGACGTGCACACTGAACAACAGACTTCAGGTTGATGACGGTAATGTGGCAAAAGATAATCCATTCTAGAACTCCAAGTAAAACGACTATCATTTGATAATATTAATTGCAGGGAAACCTTCTTTTTTTTGCTAATTTTAACATGTTCATAACATCAACTGATGATTTATTTAAAAATAACAATTTGCAATGCTATTCAGTAATTGTGTAGGATGTGAGCTGAGAACGTATGTACTTATTTGTGTACAATACCCGAACCTATTACTTTTAATAAGACATTTTTAACTTTAAAAAAAACTTTTTACAAAAGCATCGGCATTAGCTTTAGAATGTCTGTCAGTCAAGTCAATCCAACTTGACTTTGAATTGAATGCATTATCATTCCTAAAAAGATGCGCAATGAAATGAATGTTGGAGTTGATGTCGTGGTATTTTTAATACATAGTGATGTGCTAGTAAATGATTTAATAGATTGGTAGTGCAGTGCTGTTATGCTGTAATCGTATCTAATTGTAAGTAAGGCAAGGCAACAACGTTCACAAGACAACTGATGAGGAGGCTCGACTGATGCTCCTTGTCTGCTTCGTTAGTCAAATTCATTTGAAGATTTTAATTGGAATTCTCAATTTTTTCCTCAAACTCAGCGAACGACTGAGACGGAGAGAGAGAAAGAGAGAGAGCCAAAGATCGATTTTTGATACATGACAAGGTGAATAAAGGACAGTTAAGAAATCACCACCCACTACGTGACCCCCTGGAGTCCATCAAGGAGGAGTAGGGTGATTGACATTTTGACACTGTGTACAGGGTACCCTATCTCAGGTTTTCTATAACCGACGCTTATCATCATCTCATAACCAAAAAATTACTTTCGAGAACTGAGGAATATTATCCACACTCATTTTTTTATCCCCCATTCTTTTTCTTGAAACCAACAAAAGTCATAACAACCTCCGGATACTTTGACTTTTTATAGGGAATATTGTAAAATATTATTTTTACACTTATATGGCTCTATTCCTGCAATATCTTGCAATAAATATTTTATTTGTCCGCATGTGTGTACGTGAATGCAGATCACAATCCCTGGTTCCCTTTCCCTATCCTTTTCTCCTCCAAAAAGGAGCTTGCTGTTCAGTCAGCCCAAGATAGACAGTTTTCTGGATACATTTGGTAGTCTTGGGGGCATAAAATCAATCCCACTCTCTGGAAAATAGAAAATAATCAAGTCTTTTCCGTCTACTTCACTCCTCTCCTGTCTTTTCTCCTGTTACTCACTTTTTTCCGAGGCTAACTGCAATGCAAGTGATGTGCATATTATGCATATGTTACCCTCCAACTCGTAACCCCATTATGGGCTATAACTGTTATAGTAAACTTAAGAGAGCACCATGTGATGCGGCGTTGGTTAGGTTTTTTTACGTGGAAAGGCTCTCTCTGATAATATGAAAAGTTTAAAAAAGTTAACATTTTTGGGATGGGTCAATCATGATGGAAATTCAATTTCACGTTACAACAGCATCAACAACCCCCTAATTCAAGGTAAGAAATGTCATGGAGTGAGTGAAAACCTATAAGCTCATATGAAACTATCACATCATTTCATTTCACATCACATCACCATCACAAGGCGCTCCATAAATGTAAAATGTGAGTCAACAAACACCACCACTCACTCAACTCCTGTACATGATAGTTGATAGTACTTCCATATTTGTGTCAGAATAGAAAACCTATAATATAAATACGTACTCGATAATACTTCAGGTGAGTGTGTGTGTGTGCGAGAGAGAGAGATTAAATTAGGAAAATATGTTTCAATATAGTCGACACAATGATTTCAATTAAAATTAAGCAACCAGAAAAAAAACAAGTATAATATGTATGATGAATGATGCCTTAAAATAAGCAGAAAAAGCATATTACGAAGCAAGAAAGAAAAGGAGCATAAAATGTGCATGAAATGTAATTAGCGTGCATGCATGTTGCCGCGTCATGCATTTACGATTACAAAAAAGGGGATTCAAAATCTTTCAGCAAACACTTTTCTTCACCATCAAGAACAGAGCATCACAACAAAAAACACAAAAAAATAACGTTTTTACTCTCAAGTAGAGCTAGCCTCTACTTTTGTTGATTTCTGAGAATTGTCTAGCACAACATCATTGTTGAAATAGAATTTTTTGCTTTCGATTTTTCCAATACTTTTTTTATGAATGATATAATATGGTTTTTTACTTGTTGCCAAAATTGGGCAAGGAGGAAGATTCGTTCTTTTTT
>JAQGAP010002379.1:0-15377 GCA_034697805.1 Orchesella bifasciata | reverse complement strand
GACTGGTACAAAGACTTTGTTGTGAATTCAGTGGATTGCAAAACCGTCTGTGATATTCAAGTTACACACGCATATGCTCCAAATTTGGATACCACGTCTCCAGACTTTCCGTTGGCGTACTATGATTTAACTGAGTATTCTGAGAGGGGAACAACGAAGCCGATTTGGATGACGGAAGTGTCCAGCACCTGGTCTCATGCTGACAAAAACCAAATGAAGGAGGCACTTGACTTGTCCACCAACATTGTGCACATGGTAGGAAGCACCTGTATCCAGCGCTATTATTTTTGGTATGCGTACACCTCGTTCTATTCTGGAGAGTCGTTGATTTGGGGAGGTGACGACGGCTTGCAACTTCCCAAAAAGTACTTTGCATACAAACACTTTACTTCTGCAAGTACAAACGTGTCGACGCCTTTTCATGTTAGAAGATGCGATGAATGGGCGACTGTGAAAGGTGTCTTGTGTCTATCGTTTGGGGATAAGAATGCTGTCTTTGTTAATGGTCGTGATGGACTAAAGCCGTATATTGAAATGAAGGGGTCAAAATGCAGCACATTATGTTGTACAACAGCCACACAAGATTATTTTTGTAGTGAAGAGATGAATTGGATTCCGGAGGATTCCGTTTGTTCGTGCTACAATATTCTGCCGGATCTACGTTACGAAGGGTCCAATGCTGGACAGAAACAGTTTATAAGCGAGTTGATTGTCTTGGGTCTTCTTTATTTAGTTATTGTTTGAATGTTATCCAAATAGGTAAACAAATCGTACAGTACAAAACAGGAGCTTTTCGTTTGAGCTTTATGCAGTTAAAATGTGATAATGTCTTCCTCAATACCCTTTCGTTGTGAACGTGGATGGAAATATTTAATTTCGTCTTGGCAATTAAACTTATTAAATTGTATAAGAGCAACCAATCATTTATTTGTGGAAATAAAATGGTAAAGTAAAGTTGTGCAAGTCAAGTCAGTTTTCATTTCACGGATGTACGCACCTTGTCGTTAAATACATAAATTGCATTGCATCTATTAGTGTTGTGAACTTGTAAATATATCTTTCCTATATCCCAGATTCAAATTAGCGATGAAATCGTACAAATAAATATTAACAGCTAAGCTCTGGCTTTGCAGAGTGGCTGGGGCCGCGGACTTTGTACAGGAGTAAATGCAGTTGTAAAACATTGTCCTATTGTCATTCAGATAAATCTAGCTGATGCGTGTCCACCTCCGACTATATAATAATAAAATCATCTCATTGGTCCCATTTTATGCAAACCTGATGCAGATATAGTTTCACACAAACTGGTGCTATGCACAAATGTATTCATTCACAATATATGAGCTCTTATCATCACGTTATCTGTAAGAAAAAATATGCTTTTAAAAGCAAAACTAGACATTTATTTAACTTACTAAATTGAAACGTCATAAATGGCAAGCTTGTTTTCTTGGAAAGGTAGTACATTTCACTTACGATGTGAGTAAATTTATTTAAAACCTGATAGCCACTCAGAAATGATTTCAAAGTTTATTTCATCCAACTTTGCAAGCACACAAAAGTGTTACATTTTTGTACGAATATGAGCGTTGCAGCTTCAATTTAATTTGTAAGATTATTTCGTTATTAGATTGTTCACAAGGTGAATTCACAGCAGCACCTATACTGCCAGCTTTTAACTTAGGTTAGCTCAAATAAAATGCAACAATGTAAAAAGAAAGCCGTGCTCGATAAGTTTACTTGTCATTTTCAAGTACAAATGTAGTGGTTTGGAACAGGCTTTCAGCATCTGCTATTACAAATTAGATTGACTTCTAAAAAGCTTGAAAAATCTGATAGTTTATTCAAGAGTGTTCAAAATAATGAAATTGAGTATAAGTGTACACTCCTACATACATATATGTTTATTCGTAAATAAGAACAACCCATTCCTACGAAATATGTTAATAGCAGTAAGACTTTGCTGAGTCTTATCATCGAAGTAAAAACTGCTGTAAAAAACACTCAAATTTTTAAATTCCCTGAAATTTTAAATATATAGGTAGACCTGAGAAAGCAATAATCGTAAGTAGCCTAATTCAGGTCAAGACTCATCTGAATCTGAAGTAAGAAATAGCGAGATACGCTTGTTTGCATTTGTGAGATATCATGTACCGCGCCATGATTCTAGAAAAGTGTTTAACAATTCTTCCATCTTGTGTTTACTCACAGCGTATATTGATGGTGTACTATTCATGTAATAATGGTCGTAATGAATGCTCACAGTCTGAGAAACTCTTGTAGTCAGAGTTAAACAAGAGAGGTGAGTCACAAAAGAATGGACTTGAGAGGAGGACGGTACTTCAGTTTCAAAAACGAAAGGTGAAGTGAGTGAAAGTTAGTTTTGTCCTTGCTCTCATGAGACGACATTGTTTCAAGGAGAACAAATACATGTAAATGAATTAGAAAGTTGAAAATTGGATGCGAAAACTTAAGTAATGTTGGACTTTCTTCAGGAGAAATTTTCCGTCAGCTATGGAGGTTCGTTTGAATACACTAAATTATGCATCACGAGCTAGATGAGAGTTTATTTGGACGTCCTCTACACCATCTGAAACATAAGAGCAATTAGGTTTCTCAGAGAAATTGAGACAGGAGAATTGGAATTGTTGTGTTAATTGTTTCTCAAAAACCACTGATATCAGCAGTCTCATTATAGAAGCAATGGTTATATGCTTGTTTATGTAGATCATGTCGTTAAAATGTATGCGCACACGAACGTCACTTCCAGTTGTTCATACATTGCTTTTATTCATAGTCGTACCTTTTAGAAATACAAATTTAACGCTTATGCGTCTTGAAACCTGGCAAGATTGATCCCAAACTTGTTTTCTCCTCAAGGTCTGAAGATGTCCGCATACTTTACCTCAGGATAATTAAAACAGTTTCTCAAGCAAGCACGTTGTCATTGCATCATGAAAACTGGAAACAAGATGTGCATTGTGATCCTTCCAAGTTAATCTTTAATTTTCTTGTAACTCAGCTTTGTAACTTAAATGTACAAAAATACGAATCAAAATAGCCAATTTGATGGTCTGAAGCAAATATTATTGATGAAGAACATTTTGGGGCAATGCTGGACAACTCCGTTTAGGACTGGTTTACAAAGACCTAAATATTTTCCTGTCTATTTCACACAATTCCACTCAATTCTTTGAAAGATTACTGGTTACGCAATGAACGATAAAAATTTAAAAGTGGGTTTGTATTGTTAGTTGACAACATGATGATTATGTGTCAGGTCAAACTAAAATATTTAGAAATGCAAAATTTACAGTTTCACCCCAAACTTATCGTCGTCGTTGAGTTGTAGTCATTTAAATTTTACAAACAGGATTGCGGTTTCATTAGTGACCATTTATGTGTATGAGGAGCACCATTTTATAGTCGAAAATCTTACACCTGCATATAATTCAGTTGTAGTTAAGCTTGCACGGTGCATAGTGCATGCATGGAGAATCCAGTACCCTGTCCTGGATTAGTATCAATTAATCATATAGGTATGCTTTTTTAATGTGTATGTGAAGAGAAGAAGCCCTGAACTCCCTCTTTCTCTTAAAACAAGTTAAAAAGTAACACTTTTAATACTTGTTGAAACACGATGCATTATTATGTTTCCCCTTTTATCCCCTCATTTGTGTGTTCCCATTTACATACATTATATGTGCAAGTATTTTTTTTACAAAATTAAGCCGTTGGTATAATTAAATGGAAAACAAAAGAGCTCAACGTTCATCACCAGTTTTTTCACGCTGATGAAAAATCTAAATGGAAAATGACGTAAAATAGGGAAAGTGCAGCTTCCCTCAACTTTCCCTTGTTTCACCAACAAGAGACTAATGAGTTGAAATTTAAGACTGAGCTAAATAAAAAGGAAGCAGTTTAATTTGGAGCATATTGTGCATCTACATGCACATTCAGTTCGTTCTCTGTAAAATAAAAAGGTTCACGGGATGAATGTAATTATTTCCATTTTGGAATTAGCTTACGTCTACTTTTCTGGTCATAAAAATATGTACATCTGTATGCATTTAGCACGTTCCAAAATGACGTAAAACATAAGAACAGAGGAGAGTTTATAAACCCATGAAAAACTGTGAGTGTATAGTTTAGCGTTTTCCATATTACGCGATAACCTTGTTCTCTGCGATGCGTTGGTTGTGTATGAATGTTTACAAAGCACTATTACACGGCATGGCAGTTGAGAGTACCGAGAGGAGAGAAAAGATGGAAAAGAGTGAAATCCTCTCGTTCAAGTCCAGTCTCCAATGTGGTTTCTAGTGAAAAATTCAAGGGAAATTTCACAAGCCCATTAATTCCTCGGTTACGGCACCCGCGAGGGCCAACTTGGGAAATTTGTTTTTCTGTAGCAATTTTCACTCGTAAGTCATAGTGCATCAAAAATACGTGCAATGAGTCTATGTGTCAGGAAGTGAGAATTGAGAAGAGTTGAAAACGAGTGCTTAAGGCATCTCTCTAACCTCTCGGGCTCTCGATTTACTATTTTTTACAAATGTGTTATAGCTCCAGTCTGCTGGCTGGACCTGATATGCATCTTATGTCCTATGCATGCATGCATATGTATATGCCCCTAAAATGCCATATTGTGCATAGAAGCAGCAAAGTACGTTGTAGCTTGTTGTGTAGCATGTAATAGAAAAAATGGGAAGAGAGGGTGATGTGATGATATTGTGAAGGGTTCCCATTCCTTCCTACACACTCCTTTTCCACTACTATTACACTATAACTCAGGTTCTCTCTCGAAACATGATAACACAAACTATTCTGTCATTTCTGCAGTTTACCTACATTTCTTCACATAATATCTCTCTACATTTACAAGCTTTGCTCAACACCTCAAAAAAAACTAGCAGCTGAGCTGAAAAAAATCTATTATAAGGAAACTGGTTGAGTGCTTATGCCCCTTTTCCCTATAATTCTCTCTCTCCCTTTCCCTTGGTTATCTTACCTATAAACTTACACTCTTTTGTTTTTTGTCTAACTCCTCTTTTCTCTCAATTTTGCTTTTCACTGCTTCACTCATGTTTCCTTTCTCCGGAGTTTTAATCCCTTATGGTATTAAAATGGAAGGTATTAAAACTCATTTTTAAATAGTTGTTGCGTCTAGCTTAAAACAAGGGTTGACTGGAGCTGATTACAAGACTTAATTTCCTAGTCAGCACTACTTTGTTAATCCATCCCATCTCCTCTTCCTATCTTAATTCTATGTTGTCATGAGCTTTGCTTCCTTTTCCTCTCTCCTCTCCATTCTCTCTTTGCTCTTTTCATAATCACTTTCTTTTATCATATTTCCTTCTTATCTTATTCCTAATTTTGTTCTGCTTTTATTTGTCCTCCCCGTTTCAATAAAGTTTTTTCTAACAACTTTTCAACCAAACTCGTTCTCCAAATACCGAAGTTCATAGTAGACAGCTAAAACACGAATTCCACTCTAGAACCATTTGAACATAAAGTAGAAAATACGGAGTGTGTAATCTCTGAATGCAATGATGATTTCTTGTTTTAAACCGAAAGCGTAGCTGTGGAGCTCCTAACTCATACTAAAAATTATTGGATTTGTCAAATATATTCATAATATCTACACATCATTTCATTCAAGTAAGAACAAGTAAAGCATTGTAAGACTTTCTCCTACGGATACGAATCCGTGTCATTGAGTTTTGATTTTATATGTAATGATGTGAAACGTCTTATTTTAGATTGCTTGGTTGTATTGAAATTGAAGTAAGCGTTTTGTTAGTTTCTGATACGATAAGTTAATGGGTTTTGTGTTGGGGAGTTTCTGATATCACAAACGGACATCCCAAGGTGTTTTTTGTTTACTTTTGAAGAACATGCACGTGAAATCCCAATATTTTGTTTGGTTTATGTCATTGTTTTTAGAAATTACTGACTGTCTTTGTTGCAACGTCGGCCGTGTGTGAGGTTGTTATTACATTATTGCATAACGGGTATATTTGATATATTGGGATGGATGCATAGATACATACATGCAAGTTCTCGTTATGGTTCCCCAATATTCCCCAATTTCATTATAGAGGCTATCCCATGCTGCCTACCTAAACAGCTAAACCATGTCTCTGTTTAATTATATGAGTCCTTTTTTAAACAAAAAACGCAGCACTGTCACGCTATCATTCAGCATATTTTTGTTTTGTAAAAAAGAATTTTGTAATAATAACTGTGATGCATGCTATTTTCCTTCAAGTTCCAATGACAAAAACATGCTTTCCGAATTATTTTTTAAGGTTTTGCTTCTTTTATGCCCCTTCTTTTCTAATGTATGATTTTTCTTATTGACTATTGATGTCAACTATCGCATTCATATTTTATGGCTGGTTCTTCTGAGGTTAACAGCAGATTTTTGGTGACTGACCGGCGCACTGTCAAATGCGACTATTGGTACTTTGTTGTTGTTGTTTGATGAATCCATTAAAAAGTCTCCAAAGGACAACATGATTCTGATGCAAATAATGTGATTTTTGGCAATGAAATGCGTAAATAAAGACAAAAATAACAACGTCGTTCATATTCTCGAGTACTAAACTTTGATAGTAATTTGATTTATTCAATTTATTCTGACATTTGATTATTATTACATTAACTTACTCTTACAGTCGTAGCTCATACCACGGTCTAGTGTTTTAATGTACCAAATTATCCTATACCTTTACGACTAGTGCATCTCTAACAGTTAGTAACATTTTCTGCTATAAATCACATAACTACACAATCCGCTACAAATCGAAATCATACATTTTTTATACACGGTGTATGTCAACATTAAATGTACACATTACATAAACTTGTAGCATTCTATGGTTCTTAGTTTCTAATGAAGATTGTTCTGTAATCGATTTTCTTTTTTGGTGTTAAGATTTTTGGAATGGATTTACTCATCTCATCATCACCCCCACCAACATCAGCCATCTTGCCCATAAAGCTAAATCTAGTTATCACTATTAATCCATTGAATTGAACGCATTGTTGTATTTTCACGGGGAAGGGTTGACTTAAATATCGTGGTAGACACTGGGGGCTACGAAAAAATAATGAGAACAACTCTACATACCTAAATCAAATAGCATCCTTGTGCAAAACTGACCAGTTAATGTCTCTCCGTGCGTTGATAATTTCTTAACAAATATTAAAGTATGTACACACATGATAAGTGTAAGATATGGATTATTATGAATAATAATACTTCTGTAGGTAATTGGTGTCTCTCGTCACTCATGCAATGTTAGTTGGCGTACTTAAGGTTGTATCGCAGACTTGTGAATGCGGTTACATTTTTTTCAAGAATTTCAGTGGAACATCACAACCTCAGATTGCAGAGCTGGAGCTGCGCAGATTCTATAAACGTAACTACTTTACTACTTGTTATCTCACTCAGCATTTTAGTTCAAGTAAAGTGCGGTAAGTAAAATGCATTAATAATATTGAGTGCGTTGCAGTGCATTTTTTTGCTATTTTGGAGCAAATCACTTTCGTCGTCAGTTTTTAAATAGAGTTCTTTTCGATACAGCTATCAGGACTTGCACCGGTTTACTGACGGGGAAAGTAAGAGGTTGTTTCTCTCCAATTTTTCTGAAATATTTCTGTAGAACTTTGCACAGTGCGTCCTTCCATATATACCATAAAGCAAGTCTCAATGAACATCAATAAATTTAAACAAACGTTGAAGACTTTTAAGTGAATAAAAGAATTTTAGCCTGTAATACTCATTTTTTAAATTGTAATTCGAGAAATGCGTTTTCTGAATGTTTAATTGACAAAAAAAAACTTCTATTAAGGTTTAATTTTGAAAAGAGACTTGCTTCAATGATAAACAGAGAGACATTTTAATAATATTTAAAAAATTGGAGAGATT
Organism: Orchesella bifasciata; assembly: GCA_034697805.1. Lineage (NCBI taxonomy): Eukaryota > Metazoa > Arthropoda > Collembola > Entomobryomorpha > Orchesellidae > Orchesella > Orchesella bifasciata. Next base: position 7,444 of record JAQGAP010002379.1, on the reverse strand, counting down.
AATAGCGTAATATGTTACAGGTGAGTGCAACCTAAGCAAACTCTCGAGGAAAATATTTTTCGTATGAGCTATAGCAGTACAGTATTCATTATTATTGCTTCTGGAAACTTGGATTAAGATATACATAATAAGTAATACAGCAGACGTAATTATATAGTACGATTGGAAATCAACTGATTTGATTGATGAACTAAAACGTAGCCTTTTCCTGATGCTTATTGGATAAATGCAAAAAGTAAAAGCATTTACTAGAATGCACCCAGTCTAATGAAACCGTGTGTGAGTTACATTAGAGAGATGTAGCATAGATATTGCCCTTTTATTCCGTTTTCCCTTTTCTGTTTCTATCATCTAAATTGTATTTTTTGAGCTCAAGAAAATATAAAATAGTTGTATGATTTCCTCCTGTTTGAAAATCGAATTCATTTCGAGTTTTCCGTCGAAGACCTAAATATACGTATGTAAGAAATGGTTTTTTGTCCTTTTTGTTGTGTTCGCAATCGTCATTACCAAAAATCAGTTTCATCTAGTATATTGCTTCCATGACATTCGTCCTCTTATGACTATAAAGATCATAATGTTGTAAGTTATGTACAATTAGTATATATTATGGTTTGATAAAAAGTTGACCGTATGAATATCATTAGTGTAGTAGACAGTACGTGTTAATTTTAGTGTTGTAAATTGTTCATTTGTTTATACTTCTGTTGTTATCTTGCTAATAATTTAAACGATGCTTTGAAACGGCGCGAAAAATACAAATACCCAGGTGTGTTTATGATACATACATATGAGACTTTATACTGACATTATACCCAATGATTATTTTTATCATCTAACCTCCCACTCATTTACCAACTGTACTGTTGTCTATAAGTTTATGAGTTAAGTATCATGTACTGCTCTCCTTCCAATAAAAATGCAACTGGCACCAACTTTGTTTCCAGTGGCCTTCCCAACTCTACAAGGAACTTCTAGAATCAATCACCCGTTTACAATTTACCTTGGGCAAGTATAAAATGTTAGTGGATTTGTGATGTGCTACTTTACTTCCTAATTCGATCGTTGCGTTTCACATTGGCAAAACAAAAATTCGGAAGTATGAAAATGACAATTTCTTGTTTGAAATAGTTGATTAACAACATCAAGTTCATTTGTGGATTGAATAAATGCTTATATTTACATCATCACTTCATCACTGCCAACTTTTTCTCGCTTATATGAATGAAACGTGGCATCTACTCATAAGGATCGACATTTTTTCAACCTGACACACTGTGAAACAGTTTCATAATTTTGTCATTTAATTTAGTGTACCGTTGTTGTTGTGCAAATTGCTGATTGATTATTTTTAAACCATGGTGATACCTAAACGGGGATTTCTTGATTTATAAACTTTGTTTATAAATCGTTAGTATTTAGTTTTTTGTGGAATTTGGAGCATTGTACTGTATCTATCAACCTATGTTATAATATGAATTTTGATGAGGATAGATATGCAGACGCTTTATACCCTGTTGAACGATGATGACGACTCTTGTAATAATTAATGAATGATATGCAGATGTGGGGTAAATGGCTTTTGTGCAAACGAAAGCAATTCGTCCAGACTCAACAAACTAAATTCTTTACAAAGGAACTGAAGTAAATATAGAGAGCGAAACTGACTAGGTTGATGACATTATATGCAATGCTTAAGCATTTGCAATAAATTTATGAGTATGAAGTATAGACAAACATTGCTTCGCCGACTCTTAAATAAATGTAGATCAACTAACAACTGTTGACTCTGAGCAATTTTTCAATAAAGGGAATTAAAATTAATCACAATAATAAAACCATTTATAAATGACGTGTGTGCAGCAAATACAGCGTCTGGTATATTGTTTGTCTTGAATACGCACGACATACCTATTATATTTATCTATGTACACATATTTTTCATGAGCAAACCCTTTGTTCCAAATAGTTGCTGTTCAATTTGTTGTAACTTTTCCAGCAAATTCGACTCAACTCAGCAGAAAACAAGGTACGAATATAAAACTCTATAGATCTTGTATAAAATACTGGAGACTCTGTCAGTGTCAATCTACTACTCGCTATGTTTACTCGCTAAAAGGTCTACATTATTAGTGTAAAGTAGTAAGATTCAATGTTTGGCTTTTTCTTGAGCTAGTTAAGCGAGTTTGTATGCGTGACTGAGAAATGAAGAAGCTAAAGATTTAAATTTATCAAAGAAACAATTAGTTTGTCAGAACAAATGTTTGGCAAAAAAATTATAAAACTTATGGACTTTCCCTTTTTACTTCCGGTTGAATTAGAGGTCTTGTAGTTCCACACGTATGTTGCCTAAATTAGTTTCCTCTAACTCCCATAATTTTATTGTTAGGTTTGTGTGCACTTATTCCTATTTTTTAAGTACCTTGTTAAAATGATAAGGATAATTTAGTGTTAGTTTAAGTTACCTATTAAATAGCTACCCATTTGCCCTTTTTTGATATAAATAATGTGCATCTTATCCTTTAGTTTGATGTAGTAAGTATGTACGTTAGAGATCTATCTCATTTGAGCTTACCATTATTCAAAATGTAGATCATATAATATGTATATAATATGTTTCCACTCTGATCGGATTTAGATCTGTAAATTGATCCAATATAACCAGACAATGCAACCAAGTTTATTGCTTGATGCATGATATAAATTTGATTAATACTGAAGACCTATGTATATATAATATCCACATATATGTAGCCTACCCATGATTTCACGTATATAGACTATTGTATGTAATATATAATACATCCGTACAAACTTATGTCATCTCTATTACCATTACAACTATCTAAAATTGTAAAACTTGCCTCTGTCACTATAGCCTAGATTTATTCACAGAAAGGAGATGGTCAGTGTTGAGCAGCAAATTTCATCCGTTTTTGCTTTTGTCGTTGATTACAGAACCAAACACGAACTACATTCTTCTTAAGATCAAGTTTCTCTGCAATGGCAGCAATTTTCTCACCGGATGGTCGGGGTTGTACGGCAAAATATGCTTCAAGGGAACGTTTTTCAGGGGCAGCTATCGATGTCCTTTTCCTCTTCTTTTCACCGGCTGGTAATACGTTTGGAGCATCTGGGTCCCTCCGTTTACTCCGTGCTTGAGCTTCTGCCTCTTCCAACCAAGCTTGTAGGATTGGTTTTAAAGCTATCATGTTATTATGGCTTAGAGTAAGAGACTCAAACCTGGGAATAGAAACAAAAAATAGTTGTGTTATCAGACAGTTACAATGAATAACAAAGGTTATGACGTAGGATCTCCACCATTTATGTGTCATGGCCAAACGATAAACTTTGCTGGCTATACGAACGAAATCTTAGTTTATGTCTAGTCCTATAATCTCTCTTCTTTCCTAATAAGTAAAGAGTAGAAAGCATGTCCAAGAACGTTCCTAACTAGGCATGACAGCTCGGATACCTCCGCATTGGCTATGGTGGTTAGAATTCTTAATAGCGTATCAAAAGGAACAGCGGAGTCGATGAGAGATATTGAAACAAGTCGGAACGGAATGACAGTTGATTGGAAGTAGAAAGCGTGATATGCATAAAAGTTGTGCCCTTCAGTAGGATGAATCCCATGGTGGCGAAGAGGGGGCAAAAAACACACAAGCCAAAGACAATGTTTGGAGAAGGGTGGATGGAATGAGTGGAAGCTTACCTACAAATGGTACTTTGGGAAAGAGCACCAACACCGGGCAATTTGAGATTGGCAAGAGCTTTCCCCACGTCTGCTTGCGTGACTCCTAATTTGATACGACGTTGTTTGAATCTCTCAGCAAAAGCTTCCAATTCTCTAGGGTCGGTGTCTGCATCATGCATGCCTACAGCTGGGTGCGGGTGTCCGGAATGAGGATGTCCATGGGGATGGGGTAGGGAAGGGTGACTCGCAGCTGCTGCCATCATCGAATTCATGGCAGCAGAATGTGTGTACACGGACGACGGGTGGAGTTGGGCATGTGTGTGGGCATGAGAAACTGAGGTCGATTCTGAGGTCATCGGGCCCAAACTCGTCATCATTGTTGTTGACGAAATGGGATCTAGCATGTCCAGTCCATCCATACCTGGATGCCCCATCTACACAAGCAATGCAATGAAAGATAAACTCTGTTACTCTCCGGAAAAGTACAACAATAATATGTGTTTACTTGCGAAGGTTCAAGTTTGATAGATTAGCGCACCTGATGTGGTCTTGGATTGTGACCTGGGTGTGGTGGACCCATGCTTGGATGGTACATCATATCGTGCTTCAGTTGCGGCAAGCCAGTGACCGGAGGAGAAGCTCCTGGATGCTTTCCAATATCCACCAGCGCCTCTGCACGGCTTAGCAGACCATCGTTGAGTCCTCCAAACAAGTCTCCCTGCATTCATTCACAAAAAGAGCATTAATTGCTGATGTGTCCCTTTTCAATTGACGTACGCAGTTGATACGATTCTGTGACTCCCCTAATCAAACAATGGCTACTGAGCTATGTAGTTTATAATGAATGTGCATACTCAATTTCAAATGCTGCTTTCGATATCTACGGCAACAGAATAATACGGGGTTTATTTTTACGCACAATTATTTACAACAATGGCAGTATGTCTACATGATGTGTTCCTAATTGAAAAAGGCTTGTATGTCATAAAATACAGGATACCACAACAAAAACGATTAAAATTTTTGCATAATACTTGGTTTACAAATAGAACATCATTCCAGCTTTTTACTGCATTTAAAAATTGCGAGGTATAAAATTTGAACGAGGATGAAACGCTGATATTTAAAAAGCAATATGATGTTAACATGGCATTCGTTACTACTAATTTGGCACATCCTACATAATTTTGTTTATGACAATATATTTGGCGAAGACTTTTCATACGTGTATCTCATTGGCCCGTTGTTTCAGGAGATAAGAGCTTATGATATCGTCCGATCCGTCCGTCCGTCCATCCATCCATCCCTCAGTGTTCCGTCCCCACTTATCATGAGCCAACAGATTAAAATATGGACAAATTTGAACTATCAGTTTAATATTCGGACAAGGTATCTTGTTGTTTGACAAAGAATGGTTTGAAACTGTGGCCTTTCAATGCTCACACGAACAGGGAAACCAATAGAGTAAACCGCAAATTAGAGGAAATGCTTCCGCTATCGTAAAAATATGTAGTTAGACGCTCATGCTAGATTAGGAAACTTTTCTACGCTTCTTTGAGCAGGGAAACGTTAAAGCATTTTGTAAAGTGGGAAGGATGTGGGAAGAAATTGGGGTGACGTGATACAGTGTTAGTTTGGCCTGAGTTTGGAGTTTTCCATAATTGCAGAAATCAATTGTAACGATCCCGCATTCCCTTCATTTCGTGTCCCCAGTTTTTGAAACCATGCTAAGCATTAACGCGTGTATGCATGCTACTCCTTCTTCTCGAATTTGAAGTAGCTGGCCCGAGAAATTGAACAACTGAAATCCATTTGTAGATGGCAATGATGGAGTGATGAGTGACAACAAAAGTCGTTAAGTTCATAGCCTTAGATGAGACAGTTTGTGGGAAAAGTTCTCAAACGCCCTGCTGGGTTGACGGACATTCATTATTGCATGGATGGAGGGATTCATTTTCCCCACAATTGGACTTCAAACCGCAATGATAATGATACGCAGCCATCACGGTTGTCGGCACAATTTAATGATTGTTTTGAAGAATATCATTGACTCTACCCGTCGTGCAGTAAGTAGGTGGAATGACACTGCACTCCGTCTCTTTGTTGGTGCTTATTGATAATTTCAAGCTGTTAACCAAATTTAACTGTTTCATTGTCTCCCATCTTTCCCGAAACTTTTAGCTTGTGAAGCTTGAAGCAGAAAGGCATAGCAAAAATTAATTCTCAACATATTCATGGAGGGTCCCTGTCATCACTTCACCAAAAGAAAAGATTTATATTTGAGCATTCAAAACAGTCAACAGTGATGTGATGATGGAAGTACTAGAAGCTCTCTCTCTATTCTTACGCAGTAATGTGCCAAGAAGTAGAAAGCTTTATGTTCTGCTTAGTGACTGCATAAAGTAAAAAACGTAATTCAAGTCAAAATTTGTCAAGAGTGTGTAAGTTCCCACGATTTTTCTCAATGACGCTTTTTTCTTTATTCCTGTTCCGTTGAAAGGAGCCCACCACTTTTTTTTACGTTCACCCAGTCTATTCACACAATATTTTATATTAGTACTATCCTCATGTGTGCACAAGCAAGTAGGCATGTCAAAGGAATGGAAAGAACGAGGACAGAACCATTTGAATGTTGACAAAAAATAGCTTGAAGTTAAGTCATTTCCGTAGTTCTTGCTAGTTTCTCCGGAAATGATTATTGTTGTTACGAGTTATATTACTACATGGCCGCCGCTTGTTATTCAAGGCTACGTTCACTCATTCACCGAACTTTAGACAATACATAGACCCTTGCTTGTCAGTCTTAAATCATCATTTCCAATGCCCATGCCCGTCCGATCGATTCATTTTTATGCTCTGTATTAAAATGGTGGAACTTTTAGATGTTCCAGTCTTACAACAAAACAAACGTAGATTGTTCGGAATTATGGCCTAACATTAATCCATGGCACTATTGAATTGAATGAATCAATACCAGTACGTACTCCAGGAGCCGAAAATATAGACAAGTTGCTATTTTTTAAGGAAGGAAGAAAACGGCCGGTGCACATGATGATTTGAGTGACAATCGGCCATTTTCAGTCTGATAAAATTTGCGTAAACTTATTTTTACATACTCTGATGATAGTGAGGCGGACGATACGGAGCAATACGCAGAAAACTGGAGTTCGGACGAACTGCTATGAAATACTCTTCTGTTTGTATTTAAAAATTAATGGTTATAGTATAGTATACAACAACGAAAACGAAACCATGACGTCGGAAAATGTTCCGCAGTTCCAACTCAATTCGTTGTAGAAACTATTAGTTCAGTTGTGATGATGGGATGAATCAATGTGTTGACTTCACATTTTCTAGCTAATTTTTTAGACCGCTTGCATTGTAAGTGTACACACAAAGTATTTTGCTGCCAAACATTTCCATGTCGTTGAGTAGCGCTTAGGAAAATAGGTGATGACTGAATATGTTCCCTCAAAACATTTTCGTTGGGTTTCTTCCTCTTTCTCATATGTAACAATCATAACATATTATTTGCCTGTTTAGCTCTATCCTCTTTCACTCCTTCTTTTTCTTGCCGTTCATGCCCACAACTGCACCACAAAGGAGTCAAACTCCTGTCCCAAAAGGGTTTGAGGAAGCCAGGCCATTCACGGGGTAATAAGCTAAACCAACAATTTCCCAAAAGCAAAACTTTTAATCAGCTCAAAAAGCAGGCATATTATTTTTCAGCTACTTCCGGTTTATTAC
>JAQGAP010002378.1:0-15377 GCA_034697805.1 Orchesella bifasciata | reverse complement strand
GCAAGAGGGCTGATATTCGACCAGTTTACTTTCTTGCGGGATGGTTGGGGCATTGTGGACTTGCTACTTCTTGTACCCTACTACATACCTTTCTTCGGAAGGCATCATTTTCTTTGTGGACTTCGTGCATTGAAAATTGCTGCTCTCATTCCAAGTAATATCGTTTGGTTTTCATTATATTTAGTTTAGTGTGCTAGCCTCATTTCTTAACCTGAATGAATTCCAATCAGGTTTAAAGTCAATGGTGAAAGCCGCATTAAAAACTGTACGTAATCTCCGGGACATGTTTATATGGACCTTGTTTGCAACATGGATATTTGCCTTGGTGGGCTATCACTTTTTTATGGGCATTTCCATTCAAAGATGCGTTCTTGATTTCCCTGAGGACAACTCCGTTGGTGAAAATCGAGACTTGAACTGGCATGCTTGGATCTCAAATAGCTCAAATATATATCAATTTACCTTGTGTGGAAATCATTCAATGACTAGGTAAGTTTTTATAAAGGTGGCTGTGAAACATATACACAGTTACATTACATTGATTACAGTCTCAAGTATTTTTAAAACCAATGTGTATGCTTTAGGCAATGTTCAAACAATCAGAACTTCACATGCTTTCAAATTCGTTATCCTGATGAAGACCGTTTGTACAGCTCAATGGGCTCGGCTGTGACCTCGACGGTTCAAATAATGCTGCAAGATTCTTGGGATGACATTTTTTTCAAAGTGAATACATTAACTAGTCAAAGGCAAAATATTGAGTAACAGAATACTTCCGAATTGGGGTAAAGAGGACGCTTAATAATCATGAATACATCACGTATAAAATATATTTTTTCTAGATTTTACAATCCGGTGGTCCGTGGCATGCCTTTTACTTCGTTGTAACACTTTTCCTTGGTTCATTCTACACACTCAACATGATTTTAGCTGTTGTTTCTAAATCCTACGATGACATTCAGAAAGAGTTGAAACTGGTTGAAAAACTGGAAAGTAGCAGAAACAAAAGTAGCACAAGCAGTATTTCCAGTTCCAGTACTAAAGATGTCATAGAAAAGGATATTTGTGATCCCGATGAAAGCAATCACAGTGATAATAACAATGCGGGATTGAGCTTGTTCAAATGTTTGGGTAAAATTGGAAAAAAAGTTTAACATTTAAAATTAATTTATTAAATCGAGTTAATAAATTGTACATTTTAAGATTCAGATTGTGAAAATATGATCAACAATTGGACATGGTTTGTAAATCGATTAAATGTCATTGCATTCGATCCATTCACGGAGCTGATAATGGCGTTCACCACAGTCGCCAATTTATTATTTCTTTCAATGGATCACTTCGGAGTTGAAGAGAATCCGCAGCTGTACAACATTCTGGCGTTAGGATATCAGGTTTCAAAATGCAGCAAATATAAAATTATACACCCCGAGTTTCAACTAATTTCTTCTACTAATTACTTTTCAGATTTTTGGAATTATGTTTGCGGTGGAGTGTTTGCTGAAGCTCCTAGCTTGTGGCCCAATATCCTTTTTTAAAGATAAATGGAACATATTTGATTCTTGGCAAACTATTTTATTTCTTGTTGAATATAAATTTGAGTTCAATACTCGATGGATGAAGGCTCTACTAAGCTTACGCTCGGTAAAATTTATAATATTAATTCAATCATCCATTCCAAAAATGTTGGATCTTACTATTTTATGTTTTGTTGACAGCTTCGAATATTTCAATTGGCAAGAATTTGGCCAACTTTGGATTCCTTGTTAAACGGAGTTTTCAGCGCCATGGGAACTGTTAGTGAAATGACAATTGTGGCAATTGGCGTTTTCTACATATTTTGTGTGACCGGCGTTCATTTGTTCGGTGGCAAGATTGGTAATGTTTTTGCTATTGATAATCTACCATACTAAATGACAAGTTAAACAGGAAACATTTTTACTTGTAGTAACCCGTTATCGCCGATCTCACTGGCATTTCAGAGACTTTTGGCACTCGTTTATGGTCATTTTTCGATTGCTTTGTGGCGAATGGGCGGAATCCATGTCAGCGTGCGTTAACGAATATGGATGGACTTGTATCCCTTTCTTTCTTTCGGCAGTCATCGTGTTAGATATGATTGTCCTCAACCTTCTTCTTGTCATGTTTCTTCGAAGATTTTCTGCAAGAAATTTGTCAACAAAAAGTAGAAACTCAAAAGCTGACACAAACAAGATTGTTATTGCTGTCAACCGCTTTAAATGGCTAGGGATGTGGATGAAACTAAAATTTGGATTATGTTTACGAAAAAATCCTAGTATAAATATTCAACCAGCTTCTGCAATTCCAGAAGAACAAAATAATCAAGTTGATGCATTATATCCCAAAACCACCTTCTGGGAATGTTCCAAGTTGCGCTTAATTTTGCAAACTATATTGAACAACAAATTCTTCAAGTATTTTAACATTGGAAATACACTAATTGCTACTATTTGCCTGTCGTTGCGCGATGAACACTTGAAATCAAGGCCGGTACTGCAGAACGTTCTAGATATTGCGGATAACATAACTTTATTCATTATGGTAGTAGAAGCTGCCATAAAAATTGCTGTAATGGGATTCCCCGCTTATATAAAAAGCAAATGGAACCTCCTAGACTTTATTGTCGTTTTAAGTGGCATTTTGAATGTTGTTACGGCTTTTGCTGGCTATGGTACTGTTGCTTTCTTTCGCTCAATGCGGGTGCTCCGACTTTTTTCAAACTTTGAAGGAATGCGGATTCTCTTCAATGCTTTGGGAAGAGCCCTGCCTACAATTTTTGGAATATTATTAGTGTGTGCTCTAATTTGGCTGGTGTGTGCGATTATGGGCGTTCAACTTTTGAATGGAAGATTCCACGAATGTTCGGACTTTTATTACAATGACACATTTATCCGAAACAAAGCGGATTGTCTGCACTACAATTTTACTTGGTCTGACATTGAAGCAGGATTTGACAACGTTGGAAGTGCCTACATGCGTGTTTTAGAAATAATCACGTTTAAGACCTGGGATTATAATTTCGATCAGGCAACCAATTCCGGGGAAAAAGATGAGCAGCCAAGTTTTGAAAACAGCTTTTGGATTTCTGGCTACTTTGTGATCGTGATTCTTTTTGGCTCGTTTTTCGCATTTAATCTCTTTACTGGTGTGCTTATAGATGCACTAAACGAGGAGAAAGCAAAAACAGAAGCGGATGCTACAAATAACAGGAAGAAAAGTGGTTTCTATGATGCACGAAAATACATGCAAGACAAACTGGAGAGAAAATTTTCCAGAATTGAGGCTATTTCGGTAAAAATTTACAACACGGCTCAGTAACCAAATTTTACAGTGGTTATATTTATCATTTTTCCTTTGGATATTGTAGTGCAGGTATCAAAAGTCCATCTTGGGAGTTGTGACGTCAAAAAACTTTGAAATAGTCATTCTTATAAACTTGGTATTCAACATGGTTTTACTGTCGGTGGCACAAGGAAGCACAAATGTAATACTTTAAATTTATTTAAGCATTTTTGCAATGAAGAATTTAAAGTTATGGTAATATAAAAATATTTAAAACTTTTGTGTATTACAGCCTTATAAGGACACTTTACTGGGTTTAAACGGAGTTTGTACTGCTGTTTTTACAAGTGAAAGTCTCCTGAACATGTTTGCTCTTCGGTGCAGATTTTTCAGGAGCCCTTGCAACATGTTTGAACTTTTTGCAGAGTTACTATCAATATTTGATATTTTGTGGACCGATGTAGCGTTAAAAACATCATTGCTTCCATTTCGCCCTGGCTTACTCCGATTAGTGAGATTTGCTTGGGTTTCCAGATATCTTCGTCATCTTAAAGCTGCAGACGGACTTCGACAACTTTTAACTGTCCTCCAAATCTCGCTTCCAGGGTTTTTCAACATTTGTCTACTTCTCTTTTTGGTCGTGTTTATTTATGCCTTACTTGGAATCGAACTTTTCAACAATTTTAATCCAGCCTGGATACAACCTTTGCAGAATTTCGAAACGCTAATAGATGCCTTCATATATATTTTCCCTGTATTCACTTCTGCAAGTAAGTGTAGAAAAACAAGTTTTTGTGACGTTTAGTCTGAACAATGTCTTTTTTTCTGTTTTAATATTTCTTACAATTTTAGAATGGGACCTTCTTATGTATGAACCAACCAAATATGCTAACTGTGATACTGACAACGAGAGTACATCCGGGTTCTGCGGAAACGCAACTGTAGTAGGAATTTATGTCATCTCGTATCTATTTATAACCTTCGTAATACTGGTGAACATGTTTAGCGCCGTAATACTGGAAAGCTACTCGCGAGCTATGAAACTTGCAGAATGCGAGCTTGTTGATGAGCACTTGGAAATGTTTTATGAAGTTTGGTCTCAATTCGACACAGAAAACTCCCAATTTGTTCATTGCAACGATTTATCAGACCTGTTCGAGAAATTTAAATCACCTTTGCAAGTTGCAAAGCCGAATCGATATGCAATTAGCCTCATGAATATCTCTATTTACCAAGGTGACCGCTAATCTATTTGTTTAAATATTTCATTAAATTACAGTTTAAATTTTATAATATAACTTTGAATACAGGGAAATGGGTTCATTGTGCTGACGTGCTGGATGCTGCCATCACATATTTATACTTTCGCAAAGGGTTTATGTTGGCAGAAGAGTTAAGTCAGTATCAAGAGGAAATCAGAAATGGGAAGGATTACAAGCGAGCAATGACCTATTCGACGTCGACGTTTCAGCAGCAACAACAACTACGGAGTGCAAAAATCATTCAACGCACTTGGCGAAAACGAAAAGCTTTCCTAGCAAGTAGGTTACAACTTTGGAGGATTCTTCCGTTCCACAATCTCTGAATTTAGCTTTCCAAAATTAGACAACGTTTTTAAATAGCACTTATAAGTGTAAGTAAAGTAAATTTCTTCATTCATAAATTTACGCTGAGAAAAAATACAGAACAGTTGATTTAAAATTTAAATTGTTGCAAAGTAGCGAGGACATACTAAGAACGCGTAAGGAGTACTACCACTCACCACTATTTGACTAGTAGTAATTACGACTATGTCACATGTCATATAACCCAAATGTACTCTACACCTCATATTTACAAATAACACTTAATTAAATGCTTGTTTGGGACATGCATTAATGTTTTGTTGACGAAAACATACAAGGTTGGTATATATTCAATAAATGTAAACTTTATGCAAACAGAAAACACGCTAATATCGTGCAATATGTGCTTTTTACTCAAATTGTGAGCATTACAGCATATTTTTCGTTTTTGGGGCATGCATGCACATATAGAGTGCAAGATTTTCCAGCTTATTATTCCGCCGTCTAGAGATGAATGAGGCAAACGAATGTTTAATCATTTCCATATATAATTAAAATATATACATTACTTGCTGGCATTAAATAAAAACAGAAAAGGACTGATTTATTTAGATTGCGTGTTATATTTCAGACACTTGTCTCGTTTCAAACCAACCACAACCAATATATGTGTACACTCCAAGACAACGACATAGTTTAAAGACATTTTTGCATGAGCCAGCTATTTTTTTCTGCTTTGCGGATGATCACGATTTACTAACTGGTTCTCTTAACAAACTGATGGATGCTATTAATATTGCAACAAAAGATTTAGATACGCGCCTTCTACCATCAACCCGGCCCGAGGATTCAGTTCAAACGCCGATTGAAAATTATAATGATATTCTTTCCCCGTTTAAAAACGGGTTTGTTCACCTTACAAACTTTAGGGGAATTGATCTATTTCCATCGGAAACTCCGCTAATAATACGACAACCCGAATTGGCAATTTATAAAAGGCTGAACGAATATTATTTGATTCTGGATCCGAAAGGTACAAAACCTCGCCGAAATTACTCCGCCCTGTTTGACGACGATGACACAGCTCCGTGAGAACTTTCTTACTTCTTCTACGGGGGCGATTACTACATGAGACGGAACCCATGTCTGAATCTGAAATTTTCAAATTTTACGGTAAAATCAAAGGCACAAAATTGCCAAATCAGCTTTGGACTTTATCCTCAAGTGAAAGTGAAATGTTGAGGATTGAAGAAGAGCAGATATTAGCATTATTGCATCTCCAATTCAACTTATTTTCTTTTTTGAATACGGAATTTTCATTTGAAACTGGCCTTGTGACATAGACACTGTAATAAAGAAATTAACAGTCTGAAAGGAAAGCTGAAAATGTACTTACTAACAAATGAAAGACTCATCAACATCGGGCTAGCTGTCCGCTTGTAAGAGATGAAGCAAAGCAATGCGAGAAAAGAAACAATAGTTGTTGAACAGACAGGTTGTAAAATCAGGCATAATATTTACATATTCCATATAAACCCCACGAACTCATCAAATGAATTCTCATGAGCAGATATATGCAGCAATTGTTAAAAGTTCCAATTCTAAGTGGAAAGTTGAAAAATGTACGGAAGTGTGTAAAAGCTCCACAAACAGGACAACTGCTAGTGGCTTGGGATCACTCACAACAGTATTCACAAAGCTTTGGATGTGTACAATTAGAAGCTGACAAAATCACCAGAATTGCAGCAAAATTTAAAAAAAAAAAACAATGAAACCCCAGGACATAGGTAGGGTTTCGCAGTTGATTTGAAATGTAAAGTGAATCATTCCTACTGATTGATCAAAAATAACTGTTTGTTTGACATCAAGTTCAACTATTTACAAAAGCCGATACAATTTAGACAAACGATTGAAGGCGCAAGGGGTAACATTTATATCAACACCGTTTGGTATTCACAGTTTTATTGCTACAAGGTAATAAGTTCTTTCCAGTTGTAATTCCAAAATTAATCACGTCAAATTCTTACCTGCCAAAATTGTAAGCTAAACATTTATTTAATTATCATTTGTTTTGAACTCCACGAACAGCGATGAAACCTGGAGACAAATTTAAAAGTTTTTTTTTTTTTAAATCTTCGAAAATTTTAATTCATTATTGAATTATTCATGCAATTTTCATTTACCTCAGAATAAAATCGATTGTCACAAATTCACTTTTTAATATTCCAAATTGTATTTATTGTTCTGACTCCTCCACGTGCTTTCGGATTCTGATCTTTATCTCGGTCAACACTTTTTCACCACTAAACTTTAAAAGCAAATTTGATAACTGGCATCCCTTTGGTTTCCCTTTAAAATCTTTCCCCTCACCATATTATTCGTTCATTCGGAAACTTGATAAATTCGATTTTGTGTGCTTTCGAACAGTTGAATGATGCCGTCTTCCATGTTATCTCGTCGTTCTAAATTTTGTAACGAGCCATGTCTGAGTGGGATTTCCCAAGATGGTTTGCAATGTTGACGTTTGCTCCATGATTCATAAGCTCGCGGACTACATCACATCCAATCTGATAACTTTAACATTGTGCCAAAACGCGTAGTGCAATGGCGTGTCCCATGGTGTGAGCGACTCTGTGTTCAGTTCATGTCTTTATAAAGAGGTAGTTGCATGGATCATGAACCAAAAGATTCGGACAGTATTGTGGTTAAAAATCCGAGTAACCTTAGTGGAAGCATTGCTGTGATGTTTGTCCTGTATCTTTCATGTCTATCGATTTCAATTATGTCTTTTCAAATGAAAATTCGCAATGGAGTTAAAAATTTTACAGAAATAATTTTTGGGAGCATGAGCTTGTGATATAAAGATTATTTAGGGAAAAGAGTACGAGATTTGAGAAGAGTTAATACGCTATCGCGATAAATCATTTTTTGTTGTATTTGTTAATAATTGTAATACTACACAACAGGAAATAATAATTTCGCTCAGAATTCACGAGCATTATAATGCAATAATATGTTACAATAAAGTAGATAAGTTTATGATTTCCAGCACATACCTTTGTCTTTTGCATTTGGTAAATTATGCTCTGTTTAATCTGGTGTATCATTACTGCGATTTTTTCCACCAACAAAACAAGAGTAGTTTGAAACCAAGTAAACGTATACATACCAGCTTTCTTATTTCCACCAAGAAACTCAAAACCCCAAGAGTGAACCCCGAACACGAAACGGTGAAAATTACCAAAACGTTGCCATCAAGTGAAGCTTTGTGAACTTCATTCACAGAGTCCAAATCTATCCCCATATTAGCTTGAAATTTTTCCATTTCACGCACCCGATTCCAAACACCAGAGTCATGTATTCGTCGTAGACCATCAATATTTTTGTTCGACATCCAGCCAGAAAACGTTATTCCTCTCTCAAACTCAAGCAAGACTTCTTTACCAAGGCGAACGTAAAAATTGCCCTCTCTTTTCAGTGTTTTATAAAACTGTACCTGTTTCCAATTTTCCAGAACTACGGCAACTTTTTCGCAATCACGAAGACGATTAACAATTACAGAATCTTCAAGATTCTGAAATTTATAACTTGAAAACGCATTACTTTTATAATCCCATGCTTCAATTAGTAATGAATGTGCGGCTTCGTATAATTTTGTGGAATTATAAACCTTTTGCAATAAATCAATACGACTACCACGTCGGTCTTCTCCGTACAATGCTTCTTGTATGTATCTGATCCACCCCACTTCTGAATAAATTGTGGACAAATAACCTTCAAGTTCACAGCAGGTTCTCTCCAGTTCATGAGGTTTTTTCAAGGAGTAGTTTCTAAAATAATATGGACTTTGAGCTTCGCCACCAATACGATAAAACTGGTTTGAGAATATACCAATCAAACTGTATATATCAAAATTGTCGGACACGAGCTGATCGAAATATTCAAATGGAATTAGTTTCCGTGGGACAATCATATTATACACGTTATCATTTCTATACGCATTTGAGATTACGGTTGACACGAGAAAACTAGCTGTCATCACCCATTTAATTGCGCCATGTCTGATTTGCTTCTCAGTATATGTATCACCCTGACCCAGAAAAATTATAACAGGTTGAAAATATACTCGTGACCTGAACCAATTTTTCCAACTGAAAATTTTTCTCGCAAGATTGGTGATGTTCTCGGCGGCATCTTCAATTACACAAGTAGCAAATGGGGAAATCAGACAACAAATAATTATGAAACAGATCCAAACATACTTATCAAATACAGTTATAAACTCCTTAAACGCAAATCCTTCTCTAGATGGTTTGCTGCAACTTATAAACTCCAAATTGTTGTGCGAATTTTGGAAAGGTATCATGAAGGAGCCTCCTACGGAATATACATCTGGATCAAAAATTATTTCACTTTGCATGGCGGATGGTAAGTAGGTTGCGTCCTCCTGTTAAACAAACAACAGACGTTTAAAATTTACTAATTACCCAATGCCATTATTAGTTTTACTTACTTGCTGCTGCTGATAAATTTGGGCTGAATATTTTCCGCATAGAATAACGCCATTCCCAGATTTAAGCGTGTAGTTGTTATAAACGCTAAATAAAACATTATTATAAGCACTTTTAACTCGTAAGTTTAAAACTTGTGGTTTTGGATCTCCACGTTTTGTCAATCCTTTGTTATTGCAGAGTCTGCTGTAACCCCTGTCACCCGTTTTGGATTCAAAATTGTACGACTCAAAGTACGGCGAATCCCACGTTGCAGCATCATTAATTGAATGCTTCAAGATAATTTCTCCTGCTTTTTCAAAATCAGATGGAAACGGTAATTTGACTTCAATAAAATTTATGAAATATTCGGTTGTCTTCAGTATAGGTGAAATAATATAGACATTTTCAACCAGAGCAGTTGTACCAAAATCGCTTCGTATAGTTGCATTCGCTGTTCTGACTTTCATTAAGATAAATGTGTCCCTGAATATAATGTCTGCAAAAGGTTTGTAACCTCTCATAATATGCTTTCGAAACCAGGTTTCGGCCACTCCCTTCGAATGCCAATCCTGGTTTTCTACTGGTAGAGGCACGTCATGAATTAAAATGTTTATTGGTTCAAACGACGGAATGAAGTACTTCACTCGACGAGTATCGGATTCTCCAGCAGAGAAAATTTCCGGGATTAAGCTTTTCTCAACTCCAAGCCAATCCGTATTTGGTTTAACCCACCATTTTTGAGGAAATAGTGAAATTGTTGCTTCACAATTCCATGGCTTCGTTTGTACAACATACTTTCGAAAATTTAGCTCGACGCAAGTTTTTAATGATTCGGCGTAGTAGCTGGAATACGGACATATTTTGGTTTCCCACTGGCAGTTTGTGGTTGTATTAATTAAATGAAGGAGATTTCGAGGAACTATAAGCGGCTCTTCATTTATATTTTTGTCGGAACTGCATACCAGCACTGAAAGTTCCCTTAACATTACAGGGTAATTCAAAGGTGGCAAATTGATACCCTCGTAATTTGTAAAGTGCACTAAACAGTTTTGAAATGCGGCTAAATGAACATTTAAGTCGCTCAAAAATATATCTTTGTTGAAATATTCTACATGTTGAAATTCTATTAACTGAGGTTTTTTATTCTTGAATTGAGTTTCACCGTAACCCATTGAAATTATATTATAAATAAGACAGAGTGTGTAAACTGCACGCATCACAATTGTCTTGCTGAAATCCATTGTAACAGGGAACAGAAGGACAGTTTTGCAGTATAAAAACTCCCAACCTTTACCTCCGCTTGTGGTATTAAATCCAAACCTGTTTAGAAATGATGAGGAGCATTTTACCAGTTTGCAAAGAACTAACCATTCGTCGCAGATCAACGTATTGGGTCGAAATTTCGTGGCTTTGTCCAAGTTCGATTATAAAAGAATTTGATAATTTAAAACTTTAGTAAAGTTTGCAAGTCAACTGTTCCTCATAAACTTTTTTTTACAGAAATTAGAGTTTCGTGGAACGTATTTTTGTATACAACTTATATTGGACCTCTTTGTTCAAATTGGAACACATATATCCGTTCGTTTTGAGACTATGACATCCGGAATTTCCAGACAGGTCTTAGCAACAATTGTTTTTCGCAGAATTTTTTGAGATACGCATGTTGTATTTGTATAAAGC
The DNA here is from genome assembly GCA_034697805.1 of Orchesella bifasciata. Classification (NCBI taxonomy): domain Eukaryota; kingdom Metazoa; phylum Arthropoda; class Collembola; order Entomobryomorpha; family Orchesellidae; genus Orchesella; species Orchesella bifasciata. Next base: position 4,336 of record JAQGAP010002378.1, on the reverse strand, counting down.
TTATGTTAGAACCTTTTATCGAATTGGCACACGCGTTACCGTTTGGTTTGAGACAATAACATCCTGGATTTCCAGACAGGGCTGAGTAACAATTATTTTACGCAGAATTTTTTTGAGGTAAGCAGTTGACATATATTGAGGCATTAGTAGTGCTTGAAGTCTTACAGAAAGGAATGGAAAGAAATGACAAATTTGACTGAAATATTTTTTGAAAGATGAAAGACACATGATTTGAACGGAATTGAATGGAAAATTTGAAAGATCTTTCGACTAAAAAAATAAAATTTAATATGTTGACAGATTTAGCAGTCTTAAGTACTTTAAAAGCACTAAATCTTGTGAAACAATTATTCAGCAATTGAAATAACTCACTTTGTAAAGAATTTTATTCAATAATAGTAAAAAATTTAATAAAACAATTTTTTATAAAAAATAGTTTTTATACAAATTGGGCAAATGTTTAATTATTGAGGTAGAAAATTATGTTATTTTCCTAATTTATTGTTCTATAGTTTTCAAAATTTGTGTAGGACCAATTAATTTGCTATAATAAACAATTCATAGTTTCTATCTGAATGAACGACAAATGTCTTTCATTCTCTTAGAAAGGAATGGAAAGCAATGACAAATTTACCTCACTGACATTTTTTTGAAACACAGTTTCTTTCAAGTTTTTCGAATGGAAAGGAATGCTAAAAGTGAAAGGAATGGATAGACTTCGAGCACTAGGCATTTGTATTAAGCTTCTGTTGGAACGTTTTGTTCAAATTGGCACCACGCATATCCGTTCGTTTTGAGACAATAACATCCGGGATATCCAAACAGGGCTGAACAAAAACTGTTGTTCACCGTGTGATATTCCTCGTTCCCTCCTGTACTTAAATGTGTTCTAAATTCCATTTAAACGTTTCCTTTCTCCGCAGATATTTCGCTACCGATCAAGTCATTAACACAATCAATTACACCCATTTCCCTATTTCAATCTTATAGCGCACCATTAAACCTGTACTAACGGCTTAAATATTAGTTCTTAACAATCAATTACGATTAATGATTCTGGCTTAATTAAATATGTACGTTTGTATTATCTACCACTACGTAGTAGAATACTTATGTAAAACGAGTGATTTTTTTTTAGATTTTAGATTTTAGGGTTTTATTGCATGAAACAGGCATCAGCCCACACACAAATTGCAAGAAATTTTATACAAGTATGTTATGATAATAATAATAAATAATAATAATAGAAATAATGTAATAAATATAACGAAGAAACACATAGAGCATCTTTGAGGGAGTTGTTGGCTGCGAATTATATATCGCTTATATCTGGATGAAAACTGCGTTCACGGATGGCATTACGGATGAAAAAACAAATCGAATGTACGTCTTCACAGTTGTTGTACTGAAGGATTTTATGGAAGAAACGTCTACTGGTGATACTGGTAAGAGGGTTGCTTAGCATTGCAAGAGCCTGATGGTGCTTTCCATAAATAATGTAAAACGAGTGTAAAACATGCAGTTTTGAAATGGGCTACGGATGGAACCCCAGGTAAAACTTTTGAAGTTTATCTCAAGTCAAGATTTATCTTCATGAGTTAATTATTATTCATTTATTCATAATTTTGTTCAGCAGTCACTCTTATTAACCATTTGTATTTTTGAATCCCACACTAAATATTTAATTCGTGTTTGAAGGGTCCAGTTGGTTGGTCCACGATACAAATGTTTAAAAAAATGCCATTTTAAACTATAAGTACTTTATAATTTTGTGGTTACAGCAGTAACAGCAAGCTTCAATTAAATCTTTATTCCCAATTAAGCTACATCCTTTCAATATGTAATTTCCAAAACGAAGTCTTCAAAATCAGGTTTTTTCTTTCCACTATTCTTTAAATCATGTTTACAAAGATTTTTTAAAGCAACTAATCTAAACCGTATCCGAGCTCACCTAAATTTTCGAATATAATACAACGGCAATTGGCCATTCGCTTTTGAAAGAAATCGAAATGCTATCCAAACCAAAAAGGTACCAAAGTACAACGAAGTATGCAAATCGCTGTAATCTCGATGTTCATTCGGGTTTCCCGTATTATGATGTCGATTTTATTTAAAGCTGTGGTAAACATGGGCACAGGAACCGAGGGTATTGGGGTTACACTAGCTTTGGTTTTGAAACTGACCTTGTAACATAGGCACCGTGATAATAATTACCTTGTTGTTTGTTGAGCAGAAAGGTGGTGAAAGCTCACGAACTCATCAAATGAATTCTCATGAGCAGATATATGGAGTAGTTGGTGAAGGTTCCAATTCCAAGTTGACAGTTGAAAAATGTGCGGAAATGTGTTAAAACTCTTCAAACAGGAAATCTGCTAACGGTTATTGATCACTCCCAACCGTGAATTCACAAAGCTTTGGATGTGCATGTTTAGAATGTGAGAAGCTAAAGACGTCATCAGAATGAAAGCGAAATAAAAAAATGTAATTAGACCCAATGGCGCAGGGTGTCGCAGTTGATTTGTAATTTAAAGTGAATCATTCCTACCCATTGATGTTATATGTTTGTTTGTTCGACATCAAGTTCAACTATTTTCAAAAGCCAATACAATTTAGACAAACGATTGAAAGCCCAAGGGGTAACATTTTTATCAACACCGTTTGGTATTCACAGTTTAATTGCTTTCCTATCAAATCTATTCCCAATAGAGTTGTAGCATACACATAATTGACATAATATTGTCACTAAAACAGATGCTCCAGATGATTTGCTCAGCTTGGTCTACTCATCGCCAGTTTTCATGCATGAAATGGACAGCTTGAAAATGTTATAACTTTGTACTCCACAATTGAACACACTGCAATGTTTCATGCATTATTCTTTCACGGACGCTAATTTTTCCATTTGAAGTAATGGATGTTATTCCTACATACAAGTAACTCAATATCAAACCCAAAACCAACCATTCCAACCAAACATCGTGTTGCATTTGATTGTTTTTAGTTTGAGTGGAACAATTCTGTCTCACAATATTGCTGAGAGTTCTGATTAATTATGGAAAGCTAAGGAAAAGTATTCAAAAACAGTGATAAGCAATAATTGCTAAGGAAGTGACCAACATTTTTTCTGTCAGTAGTTTTATGTTAAGGGTTGTTTACTCGGATTGCGTTTTAAGAAAACTAGGAACAAAATGAAAATCTTACGATGCTGCAATTTATCTCAACTAAAAAGTTGAGATGAACATTGGTGGACTTTTACATTAAAAAATTAATAATGCATTGCATGTCACACAGAAATATGTATTGGGCAAATGGCGGCATTAACATCAAACCGAGAATATGGCACACGCCCTTTTTTAATGTAACAAGTTTAATACAAAAGTGCAAATGTAATTTTTGCTCGCGATGTTGAGAAAAATCGGACTTTCATCATTAGCCCATTCCAGCACTACATGTTTTACATTGATTTTGAATACGCCCTTTGAATCTACGTTGCAACAGTCATTGTTCAGCTTTCGTTTCAAAAGGAGCACAACAACGTTTCTGTAATATCAATTCATTTTCACAACTACTGTGCATATTTTTAACTATTTTCATAGTGAGAATGTGGAACCCTAGCGTGAAACCTGCGCCGTTAACCATCGAATCTCTCAAAATCAGACGAGAGAGACGATTGGAAAGAAATCGAAGAGGGAGAACGGTATTGCAGTCATATTTAAAAAACATTACAACGAAACGCATGCTTCTTGTTTTAGTCTCCAATAATCCAAGGAATCGGTAGACCAAGTCATCCAGACCCTCTCTTACAAAGCGGCAGCCACCTCCCTGCTTATAGAAGGTTATTTTTTACACCAGAGTTGGTAAATGTTCCACTTGAGGATTTGGATCCTTTTTATGCTGACAAAGAGGTAACATTTTCTAACAACTAAATCCTCTCAAATCCCTCAAAACTACTTTTTTATCTTCCAATTCTAGACTTTCGTGATAATCACAGAAAACAAATTTCTTCATCGCTTCACTGCCCAAAATACACTCAACTTATTTAGCCCATTCAACCCGGTGAGACGGACATGTATTTCTGTGCTCCACCATTGGTTTTACCGTTGGTTCATGATAATGACAGCTTTTGTTGACTCCTGTCTTCTGGTGCAGCCTAATCATAATCATCAACTGATGTGAGTATCTCTGATATTACGTTCTCCTCATTTTGTAATGAATATCTTGAGCATTAAATTCTTTTCCAATTCAGGGTATTCTACTTTTTCGGAGTTATCTACACGTTTGACTTTGTGACAAATGTGATTGCAAGAGGGCTGATATTCGACCAGTTTACTTTCTT
>JAQGAP010002377.1:0-15380 GCA_034697805.1 Orchesella bifasciata | reverse complement strand
TTTGCACGCGCATCTTATGCTATATAAAGGGCTCTTCTCATTGTCAGAGAGATCAGTGTTTAGTCAGTTGTTAGTCAGTTGTAAATTAGTCTTCAGTTAGTCGTTAGTCCAGAATTCAGTCTTACTTTAGAATCTCCGTAATATTGGAGAAGTTAGTTGTTGCCGTAAACCTGAAGCGTAATGTTCAGTTGGAATTAAGTAGCCAAAGTTAGTCACCGTAATCCTGACAAGCAATAGTCAGTTGGAATAATAATTAAGTAGTCTATAATAGTCTTTAGTAAACTTCAAGTGTATTACTGAATTGGAACCGAGAATTAATAAATACAAGAACAATAATAAATCCCCTTACAAGCGTCACACACAACAATATTATTTGTGACAGACTTTAATATTAACTGTGACAATTAATATACTTAATTTCTTGGGAAGATTAAAAATTAATTAATATTTTATTACGTACACAGCTATTAGCTTTGCAACTGCTTCCGGATGTATTAATTACAAAATTTCGAATTAAAATGCTTTGAAATTGAATACTTGTTTTGTAACAACTCGCTAACTTACATCAATATTTTCGTCAACTGACTCATAATATCTAAACAGGAACATTCAAAATGTAGATCAGCCCAGATACTAATCTGCAACATCAGTATTTTAAGTTACTGACAAAACTTTATTTTCAAAATATTTCATTTTGAAAGTTTAATATTCATAAAGTTATAATGTAATTCAAATTAGTTCATGCAGTTATTCATGAAGTAAATTACGCTGATTAAAAAATAATAATTGATTTCGCATATTATAAGAGAACCAGCGAAAAGGTCTGATTCCTCACATAGTTACAGAACACTATTGCTCATGATGTTATGATGATGAGTGGTTTCAGGATTAGATGAAGAATCAACTGTAATCGAAGGATTTCCAAAAACTTTAGGACAGCCGCAGTGAAGAATGCATCTGTAGCACTTTTTCATGTAGTTCCCGTATATAATTGGGTTGAGACAGGAGTTGGAGACTGCAGTCACAAAGAGGGCTTCCCGAATTGTTGGACCCACATGTCTCTCTGCAGTTTCAAAGTCAAACATGTACCTGCAATAGAAACAATAGTATGATTTTCATTAGTTGGTTAAAGTTTCTGAAGAAGGGATCACGTTTTTCTCCAACGCACAAGCCAAAAATAGGAAGAATTCCTGCAAATAGCACGTGGGAAAAACCGGTCTAGTTATAAGTTTGTAAGCAGGCTTGACTGAATTGCTCCGAGTTCGGGGAAAGTTGTGAAAGCTCAGTGGAGAACAGTTTCATATACACTGTAATGGTTTGCAATGCGTTTTATTTGCATTTGCAATGATTGTTTCATTGTAGAACGGATGTAATTTGTAATTAGATATGTATATATGTAATGTTTTACAACGTTAAGGTATACAATGGTAAAATTTTAATGGAATGGAAACGATGTGTTAGCTTTATTTTCCCACATTCCATGTGATTCATGCATGGAAAGATAAATTCTGCAAGCTTACTGCAAATGCTATTGGGAAATCTTTTCCGAGAAATAAATTGTAACGGGATGGAACGTAGCAAATAATTATAGTGATAATGAAAAATGTAATATAATAGGAATTGTTTACTCAACTAATGATAAAAATACTCATGTTTCGACTCACCACAGACACACCACCACATATGGCGTCCAGCAAAGTACGAAGACTGTGACAACTAGCATGGATATCCACATTGCTTTGTTTTTTGCTCTCGTGATTTCAGACGCATTTCCACTCTCTTGCAAACTGCCACTGCTGCTCTGGCCTAGACTCAAAAATGTTTAAATTTCATTGTGAATATTTCAATTAGGAAATATAATATGTGAGAAAAACTCACCTGCATTGTGATGCTGCTGCTCACTATTGTTTCTAGAAATGGAGATAAATACCAAAACGAACGTAGTAATTGTGACAAGCAACGGAGCAAAATACATCACCACTAGAGAAACCACGTTATACGAAATCTCCTGGTTTAATGAGCTAAAGTAGTGGGAGTTGGTGCAGAACCGGAATGAGGGATACAGCGGATGTTTTTGGACACTGAAAACGATAGCCTGGACATAAAAGTGATTAAAAATTCAAATAATTAACTAGTTTTTAACTCATCAAACTTTTTTACAGGGGGCTTCAATTCTTTGAATTACGCACCTGCGGAGCTGCAAACAAAGTGGACAAAGTCCAAGCCGCAAACAGCATTTTGTTGACTCGTTTCATTCCTCCAACTGACTTGAGTGGGAAGACAATGACCCAAAATCTGTCCAGACTGATGCAAATAATGACCATGGAGCTCAGGTACAATCCGAACGCTTTCACAAACTGGATAAATTTGCAAAGCGTGTTTCCACCAAACCACTGGACTGTCACTCGCCAAAATATTTCGATAGGAATCACCACAAAAGTTACAAAAAGGTCGGCTAATGCCAGGTGCCAAATGAGCACGTTAATTCGGGAGGAACGCGTGAAAATCTTTTTCCGCAGTTGACAACCCACCGAAATAACCACGTAGAGGTTTCCCGGAGCACCAATAATAAACATGACGAGGTAGGCAATCACACAGTTTCTGGAACTGGGACTCAACTTTTTAAAGAGCTCTGAGAGTCCCATTGACTTTATCATTTTGAAAAGATGGAACAATGAAATTTCGACTTCATCATCTGGCCAAACTGAGGAAGAGTTGGAATGTATATGTTTCAGCAATGAAGGTTCCAAGCCTGTTGAATTATCCAAGTCCGTCTCAAAGTTAAAATCCATCTCGACTAAAACGTTGTGCTGGTTAGGAATGAAGAGAGAACCGTTAATTCACGTACTTTCTCTTTATCTCGCAAGCGGAAACTGATCTTATAAGGTGCTTCGCTATTCTCTATACTGAGCTTTGTAAACGTTTCAGTTCTCCCAATCTCTTTTCACAAACTGGAGCTTATTAATTTGTAACAGGATCCTTCCATCTGTGAACTCAACGAACCTTGCGCAACGATGATTACGAAAACAACCATGTTTCAGCCGGAAATTAGTTTTTTTCACAAATCGTAGGAAAAACCCTGAAACTGGAATATAAAGCTTGCTGGCTAACAAAAACACTCATTGTGGCTACGTAATTTTCCACCCATTAATATTATGATGTGAATGAGTGTGATAATGAGACTGGAGGAGATATTTTAATATATCTCAGCAACGTTATTTAGCATTTGAGTGCATATGCAATCATTCTTTTTCAAGGTTTGCACTGACTTTTTTCTCTGTTATAAAACCAGCTGTCGGGAATTTACCATCATGTTTGCGCACACATTCGTAGTAACATTATCAACGTTGTTCCAGGTAATATTTCACTTTTTTTGTGCCAAGATAAATGGTATGAATGATTGAATTGGAAGCTAGCTTTTGTCAGGAAACATTGGAAGACATACAATAATATTGATTGAATTTGGTAGTTGGTAGTGGAGCTCCAGTAAGTTTGCTGGTTTTGACTGCCGAAGTGCCGAAGACGATGTTCGCGATAACTACCACCTACCATTTACAACCGCTTATATGGTTTGCTGTTTTATCTGTATTGGGTAAGTTATATCCTTCCTACAAACTCATTTGCATATTTTATTGATTCAACTGTGAGATTTACGAAATCCTTCATTTGTCTGCTTTAAATCCATTTGTACCTACGTTGCCTCGAATAGGAACAGGTATGAAACCTTCAGTTTTGTTATAACAAACCTAAACCCACAGGAGAAACCCATAGAAAAGTTCCGTCTTGATGTTACTTTGTTTATTTTACATACTGTAATAATGAATATGCATGGCGTTCGATTGAACATCAGTGGTATGCATCAGTAGCAGGAGAAACATGAGTTATGAGAAATTATCATGAAAAGTACTAAATATTCCCACTCTCAAAAATTGTCGAATGATACATTTCATTACATGAAGTGAAAGCTAAAAGCTCATTATTACGAACCTTAAAAGTAGATCACATCTATCTGAATCCTCGTACAATACGAACATTTTTAGAATTTATTAATTACTATTCAACTCAGGAAGCATACTTGAAATTTCGGAAACGACGAATGTTTGGACTATATGTTGCACCATGTGAAATAAATAAAATTATAAATTGTATTTCAACAGCATTTGTAATCTCAATGGGTTCCGGTATGTGTTTGAAGAGCATTTTGTACTGTGGAATTTCAGCAACTGAATCCCCAAGGCGAATTTCATTTTCCTGTTTTTTTTGGAACACTTTTTCTGCCACGCAACTGTTAACAGAAATAGTATAAACTTATGAATGCTTGTAAGTTTTTATTTACACGGAATGTTAGAAACAAGTTCCGAAAACAAAACTTAATTCTTTTTTAAGTCAAAAAAATCAGCAGTAGCAATGCCATGCATTACAGATTAAACTAGTGAACAATAAAAATTTCAATTATTTGCGCAAAGCTCTCAGTTCTCCCCAGAAACGGATTATTATAAATATTTGCTTCCATGACCGGAAACAAATAATTCCAACAGTCGCAGCTACGAGGATACATGTAGTATTTGAACTTGTAGCAAACCATTGCTGTTTTGAAATGTCAGAGAAAATGATAGAGTAAAGCCTCTGCAAGTTTCGAGCCGTTTTGTCGTTGACTTATTGGTAGTGTCTAAATCATATCCTATTCGAACTATCCTATCCTAGTTCAACTACACCAAGTTCTCGACAGTTAAGTGTAACCTACGTCTGATTTATTTAAACGCAAGTTCTGTATGATTAGCTTACCTTGATCTAGTTCTATCTAACTTAAAACTCAAAATTTCATAAAAGTTCTCCTGGTTCAAACGGAAATGCCGTGTAGATATTTTGAAATCATGCTATAAGACAAGCATGGCAGAAAGACTAAATTTGGTTACCAAAGCATGTTTTTGGAATTCCATGTCCAGTTCCAAGAATATAAGATGCGAAAGTAAACCCTTCAATTTTTTTCATCCTTCATATATATTTATGCTGAGGTATACAGTACAAGAATTTTGCATGCAAAACATAACACGCTTTGGTTTCACCTTTGTTGAAAATCGTGTGTATCGCGACACCCCTGCATTATCCATAGGGCTATGTAACACCTAGACCGCAGAAGCTCGCCATATGCCCGGCAGTAAGTTGAAATCGTGAAGACAACAACATTTCGCTATGTAAATCTCAGCTATGCTATCATATCATTGAAATTCCAAGCACTGCACTCGTAAAACTTCTGCAATGGTATTGTGGGTAAACATTTCTTTCCTGATTTTGTTCTTCTTTTCTAATTTTGAACAACTTAAAAGTTATTGTAGTTAATTTTTCAAACTTTTAAATGCCAGTAGAGTTTAAGTACGCATTTATTACTCATAATGTGCTTTATTAATTATTGTAAAGATTACGGGTGAGATGCAGCAAAGCTCTAAAATTCTCAGCTACTTCTGCATTGACATGGGAATGAAACTACGCTTCTAAGTACACGTAAGTAGTTGATAAGTTGAATTTATTATGGACTGGTATATTGAGGTTCTGTAATGGCTGGAAATCGGGTAAAAGTTATTGGCCGCATTCCTGGCATAAAAGTAAGTATATTTAAAGTTATTATGACATTTAATACAATTTTAAATCTGATGAAGTTATATTTGCATTTTATTAATTTGGTTGAAAGGTGGGACACCTCAAAATCATTCCTCCAAATCTTGTTGACATCTTGCTGTAGCAAGCCATGGAATTTGTTGGTAAATTTGGATAAAGAAAGGTCCAAATTACGTAGTACTTCAATATTAATAATATATTAAGATCATACGGAATAAAATGATGCCAAAATTAAAAACGTATATATTATACTGCAGACACTATTAAAAATTTGATGCGCGTTCAAAAACTACCTTGTTTTAAGGCAGATCAGAAATACTTTGAAATTTGTGAAAAACGGGCTAATGAAATTTTAAAACGAATGGTAGCGAAAGTCGCTTTGTAAAAAATACATAATGGATCTTTCATTTACCTGATTCAATTTGTTTGTGTATTGCAGGCGACCTCGCTGTTCAGTTGAGACCGAGCGCAGTTGCATGAAGACTTCGGTTAATTTATGACGTGATATCCAGTACGGTTTGATGAAGTTCCATGAGCTGGAATTTAGTGCCAGGGTCATTTGAAGTATAGTCCTTGCTGGAAGTCGTTTTTTCTCGGACGATATCAGAATTTTCCTATTATGTATGTATGGAACAACACATTTGCTTTTTATATTGAAAATTGCATTTGTCCAAACGTTTTAATTAATTCGAATGTCTCAACAAAAAAATCACCAGGGACTAGCCAAAAGAGGATGTTTGAACAGCAATATAGCAGTTCGTGTTAAAACTACGCAAAGCAGCATGACCCCCTGAATTCCACATTACGCTGCAACCATCTGTGAACTTCCCTCTGGCAAATAATTTTTTCTTTCTTCTACACGCCCATAATTCATAGTTTTAATAGTTTTTATTGTTCAAAGATTCGGAGAATTGTATGTTAACCCATTAAATGATTTTGATAAACGTGCCCATGTATTTTGTTTTTGTCAACTCTAAATATTTTATTTATTTGCCTTGACCTTATTATTAAATTATTGCAATAATACCAATTTCTGTGTGTAGGTGCTGTACTTCAAATACGGGATAAACCTCCTCACGTCGTTATCAATTCAATATGTTTAACGATACCATTGAACTCAGCTTTCTCCAACTTTGGCTGCAACAAGTCAAGAAAGTAATTTCAGTTTAATTTGAATTTTACATTTACACTAAGCTTCGTTGTCTAATGAAAATAATTGATAGCAATGTCGGAAAAGTTTGTCCATGTCCTTTATTTGTTTTGTACATAATTTGAAATTAGCATTAAAGCGTGGCAATCTTTTGTCCATACTGTTGAACCAATATTAATTGTTTAAACTTATGTCAAGTTCGAATATATTGTGTATTTACTCATAAACGTTGAAATTTATTTCATTGTTAAATTTATTATAATATTAAAATTATCTCTATGTCGTATAAACCAAGATGTATATGGTACATCATACTACAGCACAGCTTTGAGTTATAGACTGCTTTTTAATGAATTATTGAAATCTGCAGAGTATCAAAACGGAGTTTCCAGGAAAGCGGAGTATTATTATGTGAACTACAGTTTTTGAAGGCTAACCGCTAATGCTAATGATTAGACCCGTTCAAAAAATGTGGCTATGAAGGCCTAAATATGTATATAAATATGTGTCTAAAAATGCCAAAATGTGTGGTCAAATATGTGGTTAAAAATTTCAAAAATCGGCTGAATATTTGCTTTGAGGTTAAATAGTTTGCACTAAAACGTTTTGCTTCGTTACTTAGGGTTCTAATATTCTATTTAGGCTTTAATTTACACAATTTATTTATACATAGATCGGCTAGCAATGCGTTTGAGATATTTATGCTGAATATCCACATGAAATGTAAATTTTTTTGTATAAATACACGAAAAAAGGTCAATTTTTTCAAAATAACGGCCAATTCTGAGGAAAATGCCAAACTATGTTACGACATATGTGATATGTGCTAAAAGCTCAAAATATGTGAAATATGTGGTAACAACATGGTTTCAAATGACTCCATTTAGTACCAAACGTTCACATATAAAGTTTGCTTGATGTCAGAGAAAGCGTAAGAAACATGTATTTTTTATGCTTTGAACGGGTCTACTAACGATAGACTAGAACAAAGCTTGGAATTATGGTAGATTACAAAATTAAATCAGAAGCAAAATATTCAGTATAGAACAGGTCAGGTAATTAGTTCGTTGGCAAACGCAATTTTAAAACTTGCATGAGCTAATGGTTTTGATTTCAGATTCGGCAAATACAAATTAAGTGGGGAAACCCCGGGATGAACGTTTTTGGTCAAATCGAGATAATTTTACTCCTAATATATCTTTGGACATATGTTCTGTTGCCAGTCCAGTAGAACACAGTTCTTTAGCTTGATGACGCAAACCTCAGCTAAAGGGAACCTATGCGCAGACCGACGCTATCACACCAGGAAGAAAAAAGAAGAAACGAAATATGTTGACATATTTCCTCAATAAATAGTCAGTAATCTTAATTAAACACAGTATTTAACAATGGGATGGACTTCAGATACATTTAAAACCAACACGGATATTTTCATGATATAATAAAGATGTTATTGAAACACCACAAATACTACCCGTAAGATGCGATGAATCTATCCCTGACTAGGTTAATAATGTGACTAAAATTACTTAATGGACCAAAATAATTCGATATCGATACAACAAATGAATATACTGTTAAAAGAAAACTATCTCAAGCTTTATTTAATTAGGTCAGCACTTTGAATTCATTAATCTTTTTGATTATCTCAACTCACCCGAAAATATCTGTTCTCAACAAGGAACACCAACTCAACACCTCAGACAACCAAGTCATAATAATATCCCTCTCGCTTCTACAAGCCTACTGGATTCTCTACAAAACGTTTTCTTCTTATGCCTAACTCCACCCCAATCGGTTTATACACATACATACATGAGAAATCCACAAGAGCCACAGAGATGCTCTATACACAAATCAGATCTGTACAAATCACATATGCATATTCACAACAGATGTTTTCACACTTCCAGCTGCGATAGCGTTGGTCTGCACGTAGGTTCCCCTTAGCTGAGGTTTGAGTTATCTAGCTAAATAACTGTGCGCTAGTGGACTGGCGACAGCTTGAGATAGTAAATGAACTGCCAAAACATAGTATTTCAACCGATTATATATGTGTACGATATCTAATTCAGTGTACCTGCTTTTAAAATTAGTTAGCGGTGTCAAGATAAAGATGCATAATTTTATTAATATAGTAAGTCGCACTACTCCTTTTGCAACTTTAAATATATGGCCAAATTCAGTCTTAATGGTTCATATAATTTTATGTTTACAATTGAAGATACTAGCTTTTATTATACGAACTCAGTATTGATCATCATTTTTGAATTTTTTACAACAGTTATTTTCAAATTTTAACCCGAGAATATATATAAAGGTTCCGAATATTTATTGTATAAAAACTACACTGAGCAGGAATGTTTTTTAAATCAAATCAAATAAAAAAGTGGTTGTTTTTTTGGGCATGGAATTCTTTTTCCCCGTGTTTTTTCGTATACTGAAAACTTACACTACTTAATTTTAAAGAAATTACTAGTGCTCGAAGTCTTCCCTTTCGTTTCACTTTTATTCATTCCTTTCCATCCGAAAACCTTAAATAAATGTCTTTCAAATAATGTCATTCAGACCAATTGTCATGAGCGTTCATTTGTCGTTCATTGAGAAAAAACTGGCTAACATAGCGAATTAAATAAAACTACGCCAATTTGACTAACTATAGAACGATAAATAAGTTAAATAAAACTGTTTACTGCCTCAGCAATTAAGAATTTGCACAATTTATGTGGAATGAGTTTTTCATGGCAATTAGAAAATTCATTTCATTTACAAACCTTGCTTTAAATTGATTGAAAAACGAGGAATGTATATTGCTGAAATACAGATTCACAAAAAAACTGCATAATCTATTTTTAACATATTTATTAACATATTTTTTAAATATTTCAAATCTTTCGTTTCTATTTTTATGAAATCATTTGTCTTTCATGTTCTCTTTGAAATATTTCAACCGGAGGTCTCATTTCTTTTCATAACATTCATAAAATGTAAAAGGAATGGAAAAATAATTATGTCATTTGGATTTTATTGTCATGTCATGTGGAGTATAATTCAAACTTTTCAACAAGGACTGAGGCTCCACAGAATGTTGGAAGTGCACACAATAGTTTCAAGACAAGTGACTAAAGATGTTTTTGGATTGTTAGTTTTATTGGGTGCTTTACTTTGTGCATCAACGTCCTACTTTGTAATATACATACATGTATGGCCAAGTATGTATACATGTATACCACTTTTATTGTATACTGCCTGCTGTGGCACAGTCACCCTAATTTTTGCAATTAACTTTATACTCTGCACATTAGCCAGTTTGCCTAATGCAAACACTGTCCAGTTTAGGATGAGGTGGAAACGATGCCTTGTATCCGAATATAATAGAAAACAATTGGCTTGTTGGATTTTCTTGTTGGTAGAAAACCAGTTGGATTTTCGTTGGGATTTGTGGGAATTGTGAAACCAAAAACAGGACTTACAATAGCGGATTCATTTCTGGGAACAATTGCAACGCTGATTCTACTGGGAGACTTTGAACGTGTCAAATAGTTGTTCAATTAATCATGTTTTAATTGAAGGAAAGGTTCGATTTAATTGAAATTTGCAAAGAGTTTCAAACCCCTTGTTTTTGTTCTGATTCAATTCATACACGCATAGTCTTCAAATTTCGTTCATAGACCTTTTTGGGGGTTGGATTTTTTTGTCATCATTTCCTAGTAATGTTAACTCTTGAATCATCATGTTGCATAAGCTTTTTTAACAATATTCTGCGTATCCTCCACAATGACTAAAACGATCATTTATGCAATCGTAACAAATACACAATGGTAATTTCTCAATACAAATATTTTTTAGGCAAATGATATTCATACTCGATATTCGTATTGAGTACGAAATTTATATAGTTGAAATGGAAGACGTTAATCCTCTGATATATGAGAAGGGCGTTATGAAAATTATTTGATAGCTTCCATTATTATCCAGAGTAATGAGAAGCATACTAAAACCAACAGTGTGACAATAATACACAAATTCCTAGTATTTTTCTCCCGTCTGGTTAAAACCTACGGGAAAAATTTCGTAAAACGTAGCATTCATTTTCACACACTTGTTCACTAACCCACATGAGAAACCCAACTGCCACCACGACTTTGGCCGACGCAGATTCCTTTGATTAAATTTTTAGAGGCAAAGCCGCTTACATTGCAATCATTCACCCTGCCCGGGTACGACGGGGTTTGCAACATAATGACACTTTACACATTCAATTATTTATTTAGCAGTTTTATGGTTTTTAAATGCATAAAACAGCAATTACACACTTTTAAAGAAATGTTGTGATGAATAATTGTAAGCGGTGTTAATTTTTTCCCGTAACTAGTTTAGATTATTGCGTAGTAGTCTTGTCTCTTGCTCAATGGCAAGCACTGCAAAACAAGTCACTAATTTATTCTTCATTCATTTTCAAACTGTACCAGCACAATCAGATAGGTGGTGACGGCCCCAAAAATCTGCGAAATAAAATTGTATTGTAAAATACCATACATTTCAAAAGCCTTAGAAATACATACGTGTAATCTTACTGCAGTAAAGGTTCTTCTGTTAACATGAAAAAATAAGCCAGGCATAATAGCCAGTGGTTTAATCAGCATTTTAGCTTGTTGCAATCGAATCTGCAAAAAAGCTCAAGTTGTTTAGGTGTTCGTTTGTACAAAACTAATTATTTCATAGATAATGCGGACCTTTAATTCACTTTCTCCATCCAAGTAGCTTATGGGAATCGTTTTAAAGAGAAATGCGCACTTATTCATCTAAAATAAAAAGCATCAAAATTAATAAAAGACCTGAGTAATTAATATGCCATTTACAATATTTTCCACCTCCAACTCAAATCGGAATGCTGCATTACACAGCTCATACACAACGGTTAAGTATAGGCCCAATGAAATTCCACTTGATAAGGCTTCCGCAAATTGAAATTTTACAATTAGCACCATCACGGCAAACAAAGTCGCCACAATGGAAACCACCAACAGGAGCATGTCAAGAGAGAATGCCCAACCAAAAGCATTATCTAGCTCAGAGCATATGGATTCCAGTTTATTAAACTGGACACAAACTCTATGGATTTCACCCTTTTTGAACTTTTGTATTTTCTTTAGTTCTAAAGACAAAATTAAGGGAGCCAATCGAAGCGAATGAAATACAGTCATTAACCAAAGCCTGGGAAGTAATCGAAGGGTTGCAGCTGCCACCCAAAACGTGGCAAATAAAGGTAATCCAATTAAGGTGTGGGACCACCACGTCAGCGGTTTGCCGCAGGTAATCATGACATAAATTAGTTTGGAAACTGAAATACCAACTGAGTAATAGAATGCTGAAAAAATTATCCATTTGTATTTCCCCAAGTATTTATAAAAATGTGGAAAAATATTCGAAACAATTTTCTTCTCCTCTGGCGTGAACAAAGAAATGCCCTCAAAGAGAAATATTTTGAATAGTTTTTGAAATGAAATAAATTTATCGCGATTCCGAAAGGTTAAAAAGATGCATGCCAAGTCACCGAAAAACATATTGAATAAAAGGATGTATTGTGTAACTACTTCAGTTTGACTCTGTTTTTCTTGTATAAAAGCCATTTTTTCTTCGATGAACCGAAAATATATTAGTGTAAGCACAATAAACACAAAACGAAGGATTACAAGAATGAATGAGACACTGAAGAATTTGAAGTAAAGGTCTCCCTTAGAATCCCATGAAAATATCGTTAGACCTAAGTATTTGCATGGCTTTAAACTTGACGAAAAAATTTTGCGCAACCCTTGGCGAATCAAGTGCTCACCACTTTGAGTTGAATCAGCCCGAAAACCTAACCTGCTCATATTTATTTTCATTGTGGTATATGAATGTGACAGAACGCAGACATGACAACGGATAGATGTGATCTAACGAGCCAAAAAAGTCAAAGCGAGTAACTGGTTAATTTTCCATTTATACTCTACGCTTTTTGAGTTAGCTAATATTTGCAAATAGGGAGGTAACTGTCAAAAGTTAAGTTGTTCGGCTGGTAAATGCACTAGTTATATATCTAAATGGCGAGACTAAAACAAAAGGGAACTCTTTTTTCAATGAGTACGATAAAAATAATTTACACTTGAATGCTCGCATTACAAGAAAATGGTGCAATGAAAAGAATCTCCATTTAATTAGCCATTATTTAAGTGTTGAACTGCACAAGGACAACTACATAAGTGGTCACCGCGCCGACAATCTATAAATTCAAACACATACTAATTAATTAGGAAAAACAAAAACTAGGTAAAATTGAGACAAATATAATATCTTACAGCAGTAAGAGTCGTTCTGTTTACATAAAAGAAGTTTCCTGGTTTAATAGCCACTGGTTGTAAAAACAATTTGGAAGTTAGCATTAAAATCTGGCGGAAAAAAATTTTGCTTAATTTTCATGGTGGTTTAAGAATTGAAACAACAATGATAAATTATATTATACCATTATTTCATTCCGTCGGGATAATTGACTTGTAGAAATTTCTTTAAGTAGCTGAGAACAAATGTGCACCTAATATAAAAGACATCAGTCACATTCCTTTCCAAACGTAAATTAATTATAATTACCTCGCCTTACCTCTGCCTCAAAAAGGTGCGCGGCGTTACAAAGCTCATAAACAGTGACTGAATTTAAAACAAAAGATATTCCAATGGAAGACGCCGAAGCAAACTCAAATTTCAAAATTAGTACAGTTAATTCAAACACGGATGTGATTATAGAGACCACCATTAATAGCAAATCCACGGAAAATGCCCACGCAAAAGAATGATTTAAGGATTTGCATAAAGCCTCTTGCTTTCTCAAGTAGGAACAAATTTTAGTAATATCTCTATTGTCAAACGTTTTTACATTTCTTAGCCGCATATTAAATATAAAAGGGGACATTCTTAAAGTATGAAATAAAGTTATGAACCAAATCCTTGGAAGAAGTCGAAGCGTTGATGCAGCCGCCCAAAAGACAGCAAAAAACGGTATCCCAACTAAAGCATGCGACCACCAAATTAAAGGTTTTCCCGAAGTGGCAAACACGTATGTCAGTTTTGCAACAGCAAAGCCAATAGTATAATAAAAGGCGGAAAACGTAATCCATTTGTAGCTCCTTAAATGTTTTAAAGCGTGGGGTACAATAGTTGTAAACTTTTCCCGTTCTTTTGGTGTCAATGGATCAACAGCTTCAATTTTGAACGATTAATAAACGTCAGGAGTGCGCAGAGTAGGTCTCCGAAAAACATGTTTATACTCAGAATATATTGCGTCACTTCTTCAGTTTTGCTTTGTTTCGGTTGAAAAAGTCCTAATTTATCGAGAGTGAAGCTAAAATACGTGACTGCTAGAATAATTGTGACAAAACGGAGTACCACGAGGATAAAAGTAATGCTGAAAAGGCTAAAATGCAAGTTACCCCTGGAATCTAAAGAAAATATCGTTAGGCCGAAATACTTGCACGTGTTTATGCTCACAGAAAAGAGAGTGTAAAGAGCTTGCTCAACAAGAAACCTTCCGTTGCTATTGTTGGTGGGGTAAGTTGAAATGATGTTCTTTTTCGTCATTTTAGATGTTGTGAAGTAGTCGCAAATGTGGCAAATGAACGCAAAAAACGTAAAGAAACTTAATTTAATTGATGCAAACAATTAGTTTTGTTTGGATTGTGTCCTCCTTCCCATTGAATTTGTAGTAAAACAGATGTAATAAATTGGTACATTATGTATTTGGAGATAGCCTGATAAAAATAATTTTTAATTGGCTGCATCCATTCCGTAATTAGGAATTTATTCTGTCTCACACTGTTCACCTTTTTAGTAATATTTATTTGAGAAGAGCCATTGATAATGAAATCTCATAGCATAGCTCTGTTTAACTGCAATTTCTTTATGTAAATGATCACGTGGTCCTGAACCAGTTTACATGTGGCGATCACTGGTAAAGTCCCCATCACTTTAAGTTGGCGGAAGGTGGCAAGAAATTTTGGTCTCCGATTTTGCTGAAAATTGGCAGGATACTAGATTTTAAGTAGTAGATTACAAATCTGAATTATTACGAGATCAAAACGATCGTGGCGCCCCCTCAGCCATTGTTGCTATAGTAACCCGCCGTTTTTTCCCTCTGGGGGGCGCCACGATCGTTTTGATCTCGTAATAATTCGGATTTGTAATGTACTACTTAAAATCTAGTATCCTGCCAATTTTCAGCAAAATCGGAGACCAAAATTTCTTTCCACCCTTCCGCCAACTTAAAGTGATGGGGACTTAACACTTGAAAGCATGCTAATCAGTACCCAATTACAATATCAATCTGCCATCAATTCAATGCCAATTTTTTTTTGTATTGTTATGACATAACAAATATACTTTGTAATTATCAGAAAAACGCCACAAATTGAATTTAATTATTTATTGCAATTATCATAAAAGCACCACAATTCAAACAAATTTACCAAAACTTAGATTTACTCTATTATAAGGATTCTTTGTGTTACTTGAGGTTTTTAATTTAATTAGCAGCTCTTTCAGTATTAAACTGCACAAGGACAACTAGATAAGTAGTAATGGC
>JAQGAP010002376.1:0-15381 GCA_034697805.1 Orchesella bifasciata | reverse complement strand
GGTAACGGTAACCGGTAATACCGATACCGATACCGTTTACCGAAATACCGCAAAAATACCGCGGTATCCAAGCTCTGGATGCGTTGGATATGACGAAGGCGGTAACGGGGTGAATTGAGGCTCCAATTGTGCCTCCATCTGGCCAATCCCTTCTCCCAATCAAGGAGTACTTTGGAAGGGGAACCTTTTGTCTTAGCAAGTAAAATTCATCAAACCATTTCCAATCGTATCAAGGAAAGCTTCCTACCCGTTCTCATATTTCTTTAGAAAAGGCATACAAAGCAGTGGAGTGTCGTTGTTCATCATTTTCAGAGCTGATAAAACGGTCTTCAATGAAGACAGCTTAGCAAAGAGTACAGCTTATTTGCTGGCATTCAAAAACTGAACTTTTTCTCTTTTGTGTTTCACCCAATATATCAGTATATATATATATATGTATATCAGTTTGATCAGCGTTGGTACATAGCACTCGCATTCCAGGCATGTTTCATTGTAGTGCTTGCAATAGGCGTCTCCACAAAAATTTGAGTGGGTTTACAAGACGCTTTTTTGTATGGTTGTGTATGAGGAAGATGTATACTTGAGAAAATAACAGTACATTTGTAAGTAAAGAGTACATTTGTTATTATTAGTGTTTAGGCGTCGTCCAAGTATATCACGCTAAATATTGGACTTTTCATAGGACCCACTGTCACGCTCCGCCAAACCGACATTCCCCAACGTCACGTCACTGACGTCACGCTGATTGCTAACTGTCCTATAGTGACGTATGTCATTGCTCCCATCCGTCATTGTAATTAGGCATTTTAACACGTAATATAATTACTCACATCTTTGGAATGCGGTCATCTTCTTGATGTATACCAAATCCAATCGTATGTTCTTATGTACCTATAATTCTCATGACCATGATGATGATGATATGATCCAAGCAGAGAGAGAGCTCAGCTAGCAAACCAACATCACCCAAATTAGATGAACACTCTCTCCCGATTCGGCCTTTCTTATAATAAATCTCTACTTAATTGGCAAAACTATATTCCATGTTTCCTGTCAATTATTAAACTATCATGAATAGCATCGTATTCATTACTCTATACATGACGGTTATACGGTATTAAGGTTATTAAACTAGTTTATATGCAACAATGCATTTACTAAGATCAATTAGTATTTCTTTTACTTCAAATTTTCGCTACAAAATGCTGTTTTTTCACGTTTCCTGCATTAATTACGTCTGGAAAAACGATACGCTGCACTTAGAAGAAGTCATATTTTTGAAAATTTTAGGGTGTACATTGTACACCCGGCGGCGGCTGCTGTGAGACTTATATTAAACTGTATAAATCCCATATCTTTACTTTCAATGCATCCATTCAATAGTTGCTTTGATATCGCTCTGTTAGAACAATCGCTCAATTCATGGAAGCAATAAGTGTTCTTGGAATTTCAGCCAAAACAATAGGCACTTTACCTGCGACTAGTATATAATGGATGAGAAGTTGACGGTAGTCCTCATACGAGAATAAACTTGGCCTAATGCTGAACGTCTAAATATTGTAAACTCCATTATAGTAGTAAATTTTTAAAATAATGAGGTTCCAGCTGAATTTAGTTGTTAATTCTTCAACCAAAATATCACTTGCCATAACTTTCCTTATTTGTTTATGCCCTTTGATTTTGAACATTTCAACATATCTTGTTTGTTGGTTTGACTAAAAAAATTTGAAAACGTATCACTTTTCTAACAAACCTATTTTATGTGGGTTTTTATTCAAAGAGTAAAAAAGGAAGTAACAATTTTACACGGCTGATAGGGAAACTCACAGTATAACTTGTTATCGCAGTTTCTGTTTAAAAGGAAAATATTTTTAAAGGCTAATCATAGTTTTAAAGGTTGTTTTGTACAATCCACTGGCATTCTCAATTTACCCCTGAAAATGTCTTAATCTAGCGTCCTGGCTACCGTGCTTCAAATCACTTGTTTTTTTGTTACAACAATTACGGAATGAAACGCAGGTAACTCAGGATTCTGGTACGTTAACTTTCCGGATAAAAATGATAGGTAATTTCAATGCTAAATACCCGAAATAAACAAATGGTTTATGTAGGAAGATTTGTGATGGATGGAGATGTCGCATTATTTTCACCAAAAAAATTACGAGTTCGGTGATTGGGAAAATCCAAAGCTATTAAACTGCATTTAGATATTGTTTATTTAGATCAACATCAAATTAATTTTTTGCACCAAAAGTACGATACAAAACACCAATACAATTTGTTCAACATTTGAAATGATTTTGAAAAAAATGTCTAATAATGGATGTTTCCCGAATACACGTTTTGTCCAATTTGACCATACCGGTTTCCGACAGGGCTGAACGTTGCAACTACAGTTGTATACCCGTTCCTCTGCACCACACCAAATCCCATTTTCCTACTTTCTTTCCACACCAGCTGGGTAAACTCCTTGGTGGCTCCAGAGTAGTGGGGTTTGTCGAAGTTGTAATATTTTTCCTCGTGCATCCAGCTATTCGTGGCCATTCTAGCAATCTTGTCAACCGAATAGGAACCTTTGATTGCATACAGATTCTCTCCAGTGGTCCAATTTTTGTGGGGGCAGGTGTAGTCAGATTTTCTCATGTTGGCGTAGTAATTTGCGCATTGGAAAGCCACGTCATTCAACTAATCACAAAAGAGTTATCAAAAACTGCAAAAAACTGGAACTTTGTAAAACCAAAAAAATCCTTACCGAATCATCCAATTGCAAGGACGGGGCATTGTGATTGGCCCGGAAGTTATTGGTGACGCTGAGTGCTTGATTTTGATATTCTTTAGAAAAATCCTAAATTAATCAATTTGATAATGTTGGAAAACGATGGAAACTAATTTAAAGCCACTTACTATAGTTAACTCTGAGACCGGAGGATACTTGAAGCTGCAAGAGAGTCAAAACTAGAGCACACCAAATCGTCGTTTCCTGTTTATCCATATTCAGTTGGTTTGAGAAAAAAATTAAAAGTTGTTGGACTGAAAGCTGAGTCCAGACTGCCTCAACTAAATGAAATGTTTGCTTAGATGGTCGTCTGCACAATTGGAAAGTAATTATGGTTCAAATTATGTTTAATGCAGCGCTGCATGTGATGACAATGATTTGTACTCAAAAATAGTAAAAAACCCTTCTGCAAATCAACTAATCTGATGCGAAGGCAACAATGCCCCTTTTAAAGGCTTTGTGTTGATTTATTTCCGGTTCAAAATTCTTGGAAGAGACACGTTCTTATCACGTGACCGACTAAAATTATGTTGAACATGATGAACAAGTTCATTGCAGTAAACTTAAAAGAGTATTTTCAACAATACATAGCGTCATAATAATGAACAAGCACGAAATGTATACTTTTTAGCAGGGATAAAAATAGACGATTGCACGATTTTGCATTCCTCAATTATGAGTAACTCTTTCAGCAAAGTTGACGTGCAGTCAATCGATTTGGATGGTGAACATGATTTTCCTGGAAAAAACTGTGTGACGCACAGAGTAAATCATGCATTACTGTGTACTATGCGCTTTATATTTATTTCTCTGGAATTTGTTGTCACCAAAAACATTTCTCAGTAAGGATTCCATCAGTTAGCCTAACCTTGGAATTGTTGTGCAACTCAGGGTTTTTTTTGCAAACATTGAAGGGACTTTCAAGTAAAACGTTAATGTTGCAACTGAACGGAACCAGACTGTCACATCACATCAAATCACATTTAAAAAACCCAGAAACTGGTTGGAGAGTACTCTAACTGACGAAACACACCAGACGCTAACAATAACATATAATTATCTAGCGTTATCGTTTTTGGCAGGTATCCAAACAGGTCAGGTGAAATTATCAAAATTGGCAATATTGACCGAATTCAATCAAATCTGTTCCTCATCCGGATTTCATTGAAACGAAAGGGAGCCCAAAATTTAAAAACGGAATCCATAGTCGAAACCATATAAAAACGAGTGCCAGGCTAGAGGAATCTTTGAGCTATTGGTGAATGGTGAAGAAGGAGGATAATGAATTTGTTTGTAATGGAAAATTTTGGTTTAGCTCAATTTGCAATAGGATAGGATGTAAATGAAATATTATTCAGCTTTCAACAACTCTATGAGGATTCCATTCCCAATGATTTTACCAACGGGGCAATACACTCCAATTGGCTTCAGCCTCATGAGTCTTTAATTATTGTGACTTAACTTTTTAAAAAGACAATTTTATTTAAAATTAGTCTAATAAAACCTTCTTATTTTACCCCAAAAATTCCTACATAATAAACTGGTTTGTAAAACTTGTATTATTATTGCATAACGTGTTTCAATTCCATAGTCTTCTTACAGCACCGCTTATAGAACATCGGTATGTAGCACAAAATCAATAGAAGGATGACGCAAAGTGCAACAAATGCAACACAAATTATACCCCACCTGAAAAGAAATAAAAAATGATAAAAATATTTTGCAAAAGATGAACTAATTGCGTATTATGTCCAAATTTACTTGTAATAATCTCCAAGGCTTTTGAATTCTTCTTCAACCGTTTCCATAAATGTTAAAGTCGAGTTGGTGACAAGTTGAGCCCCTTGAAGGGAAGTCTCAATCAGCGTCTTTGTAAGATTCGCAGTGACCAATGATGGAGCTGGAAAGGGGCTTTCAGTCAGCAGTAGGTTCTTGGTAAAATTGGCCGTTCGAAACGCGCCTTCAATAGCACTCCCAATAAGCGACATTGCGACTCAAATGTTTTAAACTGTTGATGATTTTCGTAAGAATTTTATTTCAGCAGGAATTCTTCAGCGAAGCTAGTTATGCAAGACAAGTCTGGCCTGACTGACTTTCAAACGACCATAATAATTCCACCATTTCATCATCAAAACGCTTATGTACGCTGTAATTATTGGATGGGGGCAATTGAAGACATTAAATAAATCATTACGTTTCACAGAGGCATTCAATGTGCGAGTTGCGAAATAAAATTTTACTATTACTTCCCTATGAAAAGTTATGATGGTATGAATGCAATGCATAAAATTCATGATTGCTTTGTTCACTTCAATGCAAAGCAATGAGTGCTCATAAAGCAGCTCTTCCTTTCGTTGCAAGAGGGCATCAACGAATTTCTCACACACCAACAACCAACCAAAGTATGCGATTTCCCATTCACAAATGACAAACACACGCTCAATAAAAGTTGATGGGGAATAAAAACGAAATAAAATGATATTGCAGCTTTGCTTCTCAACACAAATAATAATACACTATATTCAGGGTTGCTAATGAAGCTGGCCCAGGGCGATTTAATACGCAAATTCATAGAGTAAAAGTTTGAGAGCTGATCATAGTTCCTGTTAGGAAACAAAAGATTGTTTCACTCTATGAATTTTGTATTAATTCGCCCCAAGTCTAGCTTCATTACTCACCCTGACCATGATGTTCGTCAGTAAAAAACCACAGCGGCCAGGATTTCCAGCCAAGTCATCGATTATTGAAGGAGACAGCCAGACGTTGCACAATATAATGCAACCATATTTTTCATTTCAACTCTTGAATGGAGAAGGTGACCTTCTCCTTCCCACACCAGTCAAAGCTGAGCAAAGCAAACCAACTCTTTTCAACTTGAGCCGCAGCCCAAAGCCAGTTTTTACACTTCTCCAATAAAACTCTGAGCTTCCGCTCTCCTTTTTACTTGTGCGAATGACCTTTGCTCAAAAAAGTGTTGAGCAAATTGAGGCAAATGAATCATCAACTCTGCTCAACTCAAGGTCCATTTATATCAGCATTTATTAAAACTAGTTCAGTTTTTGATGAGGCTGCCCATTCCTTTATGAATATTCATCTGAATTATTATTTATAAAGTGATGCAAAAGAGGGTGGATCTCATTTTCTGGATTTGGTATCGCACTCAACTCGTTTTATGAACCTGATAATAAGTATAAAAAACAGTATGCCTTTTGGTTGTATTTGGGTCGCGAAGTAAAAACAAAACAGAGACTGAGTCTGTGGGTGTAGTCCTCTCTGACGATCACTCCAATTCACATCTCATTACCAGCCTCATTACGACTCCTTTAAAAGGATGACAAAAGACATTCAAATTCATTGTGACTAGGACGGAAGAAGAAGCAGAAAGGGGGCATCTCTCATCTCTGATCTAGCTGGGAGCTAGCCCTGAGGAGATTTATTTTGTGGCAACCAAAATTTTCTGCTCTTGTTTCTCTCTACTCTGCCTTCCCAACTATATCTATCTACAGCTTGTCATTCTTCTGCTGCTACGCTGAGCTCTGCAGTGAGAAATAGAGTCACAAAAAACTCGTTTCCTTCTCAATCTCAACCATCCACACTTGCTTTGGCTGAAGGAGAGACCATGAAACCATTCATCGTAAATAAATGGTAGTAGCTCACCATTTATCTCGTGTAGATTTATTCGCGTAGTCAAACTCAACTGAAAATTGCAACTTGTACAAGTTCTCCCTTCTCAAAAACATGAGCAAGACAATATGCAAATGAAATGAGCGTAATATTAAATGATGAGGATTGTTATCTCAGAAAAAACACTTGTAAATTATTATACAATGGGAGACAAAGCATTGTCCCCTACAATTTTCAGAGCGAGTAATAATAAATAATCTCGACTTGTTTTAAAAATTAGTTGCCTAAAAATCTAGCACAGCTTCAGCTCTATTAGCTTTATTAAAATGATGATGACAAAGAGAGCGACAATATTTCATCTCAATTTCCAAAACAAGCAGAAAATGTTGTGGAGTTGAGAGATGATATGATGAAATGGTTGGCTATTATTGGATTCTTTATCAAATAAATGGGGAGCAGAGCTCGATGCAGACCACAATCTCATCATTATAATATCGTAATAATGACGAACATGAACGTGAGTGAAGGACCAAAGCTACGTATTTTTAGGCTTGATAAATAATAACTAACTGAGCAGGGGTAGCTACTCTGCTCGCTATCATACTATCTTGTAATATTTATCATCATGTTTTTTCCTTCGACGAGAGAGAAACATGCCTCGCAGTCAATTCACAGTCCTTCCCTACCTGTTTTTTACCTCAGAGGAAAAAAAAACAAAGTGAGTGGCTACGACAGCATTACATTGCTTGAAAAATTAGAAGGGGCTTGAAGACTCCTGTGCAGAGAGAGGATAGCAGACTTGTTGCGTGCATTGTTGGAGAGGAGAAGGAGCGAGAGGCCAAAAATGTATTTTTGAGTCGAAGTGTAGACTATTGTTGGTTTTCTATTGTTGCTTCGCTGCTGTAGCATGGGAAGGAATCCTACAGCTTACTATGGAAAGCAGCTCAACAGGTTGGTTTGGTTTGGTTTGGTTGAATATTATGCACTGATTTTTCCATTGTGGTGAGACTTACAGCCTATCTTGCGCGTGTTGAGGTTTACTCTCAAGTTTTGGGGATCTGAACAGCATCCACTTCATTTTGGGTACTGAACATCATCATCATCCTCCTCCTCTCCTCATGTTTGACTGTGCAGCTATCATACTCTCAGTCCTTCTGTGTCTTGTTGTGTTTCAGAGAGCGAGTGTGAGTGAGTTGAGCGAGTGACCAACAGATTTTAATATTTTTTTTTTATACTTTTTATATATTTTTTTTTCACTGGAGGATTTTTAAAATGAAAGGAAAAGAGAGTGACATTATTGTGGAGCAGTTGTGTTTTTAGTTGAAATGGAATCTGCAGCTGGAGTTGGGGTTATGTCATCAAATCCCGAGCGGAGGTGACGATAATGATCGACAGGATGGATCAACACTCATCAAATCGTTCATGACACGACGACAAACAATAATTAAATACTCAATCGCTCATGTTTTTGCTAAAGTGGCAGTTGTGAATGCTCATAAATATTATTCACCATTAAATTAAGTTTTTTATTGAGAGCGTGTGCGGATCATGATTTTGGTGTAGTTTTACACTTCCCTTCTCTCATGAAAGAATCCAGCTCTCTTTCATGATGACTCAGGAGCCAAAAACCCAATGCAAATCAGTATTATGGTGGTGTTAGCTAACTAACAGTTAAATATTTCGGTGTAAAATGGACCCCGAGCCATTTCAGGTTCTCCGCTCCTCCTCATCCTCCTCTTGGCCCTCTTCCTCAAGTTGGAGGAGACGAGGGAGGAGAAAAAAGGGGGAAGACTCACCCAAACAAAGTGCCAATGTGTCAAATATTAGTTTCCAAACAATTCCAGTTCCCCAACAAAGTTCCTCTATTTCAAGTGCAATCATTTGGAGGTGGGGGTGGGCTCTCCTGCTCACTCTCCTCTTCAGCTTCAACTCTTCCTTATTTCAGGTAAATTTTAATTAATTACTTGTAAAATCGCCTAATTTATTTTAAAAACCATGTTGTTTTGTAGTAGAAAGCTCATTTCAATTTCATCTTCATCATTTTTTCCTCATCATCATCTTCCCAATTAAATTGCCGTGCATAACTGAGCTGAACAATATGATGATATGGATGCGTGCGCAACTCATCCTCATTCCTCTTCAGATAAAAATGGTTAATTAATAATTCCTTACGAAAAATAGGCTAGAAAGCCCTTTCATCTTCAATTTTAATGGGCCTAATGATTTTGTAAGGCTAACCAATAATTAGGGGACGGGGTTGGCTTGCCAAAAACCCAAATATTCAAGGGATCGATTAGGATTAGCTCTTGTGACGACATGACAAGTCGTCGTGTGATCAACCAACCACTTTATAACTCAAAGTTACTCGCCAAGTTATTCTTTGAAAAACTGAAGGCAAAGTTCACCTTTTTTGGCAGCCTTTTTTCATCTCGAGTAAAGCACACTACTGCACCATTTACTCAAGAGTTATGCTGCCCTTCTTATTTTTATCGAGTTAGAAAGAGCAGGCGAGTGACGAGGAAAAAGTTTTCGGTTGAGCGAGCCTGTAAAAATGGTGTAGATAAATATGATGTGTGCGAGTGCGTAACAAGAGCTCGCTGCCAAAAGGCATGGCGTCAGTCAACAGTGAACAAACAACAAAAAACTACTCTGCTCTCCTTCAATCACCGTAATTATGAGTAGTTCAAAACTTTTATTGTTATTTCGAAGAGGAGGAACAAAGATATTTTGAAAAAGAACTAGTAAAAAATAGTCAGGTTTCAAAAAGAAAGTTTATTTCTGAGAGTAATTAATCACCCATTTATCTGGTGTAGAAAATCGAAATATATGCAGATTGCGTTGTGTTGGCTGTTGGCTTATCAACCAAGTGATAAGGATAAGCCTTTCTTGTAAAACAAGAGCTTAAGTAACAAGAGAGATTTGGATTTATTTTGCAACATTGACTTTTGCAATGAGTTAGAGTAAGATTAGGAAATTATAAAACTAATTGATTTTCGTGGTGAGATGAGAATCAGGTGGTAAAATCCCTTGAAACAATTTACGAAAATGGAGTGAATGTCAAATAATTGGGAGAGGGCTCGGCCGCAAACTTTTTTGTGTGAAGAAAAATAATGGTGAATGGGTCGGCTTGGCGTCATAAAAAAGGAGAGGGTGCAGGAACTAGTTGCATATTCATTGTGAAATTGCAATCACATCATCATAACTTAAGTATTAGCTCACAGCTCACTTCCACATCCTCCTCTCTCCCATTGTTTGTCGAAGAATGCAACGCAACGGAACAACAAGGATAAATTCTATCGCGTTTTGTGTGGGAATGACTCCTTGTGTGTGCTAATAAGCACGTGCTTTTTTATGCAGGAGTAAGTACGTAGTATCGGATGTTGTTTATTGGGATGTAAATTGCAACTCATTTTATCAGGCTAAAATATCATGAGCGAGAGTTAGCCTGATATTATATCATTTTGTGCTACCTACGCAACTCATTCTAATTGTAATTTGATACTGAGCATAAAAATCCTTGTACTTCCTTCAAAGTTGAATGAGAGCTCCCATTTTTTGCACTAAAATCCCATTTAATTATTGTTTTTTTTATGATTAGGTTTGCCAAGGAGCAGACCTCGAGATCCAAGTTCCTGTCACCGACTTCAACGACCCGAACGGGCTCTACCGCTTAGACTACACGCCGCCAATCGGCTATCCGGATCCAAACTCAACCTTTATCGCGGCAGACATCGCTTCCTCCATCAGCTTCAGGAATGGGTTGCCAGGAACGAAATACAGTTTCCGGCTTCACTACACAAACGACACGATCCACGACTGGTTGACGTGGACAGCTTCAATCACCACGATTCCGGATCCACCTGCGAATCTCTCAATAAATGTGAGACACGGGAGACCCGTGGCAGTCAAGTGGGATCCGCCGGTTATTGGAGGCTTTTCCAAGTTTAAACTGAGGTTAATCCCGTTAAATGAAGGGGCAGGGTTGGACCAGCCGAGGAGCTTTATTGAGGAGAAGACGAGTCTCACTCTCCCGGACTTGAAGCCTGGAGCTAGCTATGAGATCCAGTTGTATACCATCTTTGAGAATAAGGAGAGCACGGCGTATATGAGTGGGAACTTTACGACGAGTGAGTGTAGCTGCTACAAATCTATTAAAAATTATGGTTATTTAAATCAGCTTCTCATGGGAAAAATAAAGAGGCTTTGTTCTTGGGATGGAGAGCACGCGACGGTTGAGCTTTTTTCAATTTTCTCATTATGTTTATGAGTTGAAATGGAGATGATTATCATAATGAGAGCGAGTGGAATGGAATAATAAGCGTGTTTATCTGTAATGTGACACGCTCAACTTTATCATGTGAAAATGGGTTGTTGATTGTTGCAGAGCCGAACACACCTGGTCGCTTCATCGTTTGGTATAGAAATGAGACCACCTTGTTGGTCCTCTGGCAGCCCCCCTACCCCGCTGGCATTTTCACAGGATATAAAGTAAATTATTATACATTTTTATGCTAAAAATCTGGGGGAAATGAGACTAATTAGTTTTTGGTGATGTTTTAGGTGAAAATAGAGCCAAGGGATGCGGGAAGGGACAGTGAGCTGGATGTAGCGAGGGAAGGAGAGCCTCCAGGCCCGGCTCAAGCAGCTTTCAACAATTTAATTCCAGGGAGAGCCTATAATATCTCGGTGGAGACGGTTTCAGGGGATCAAATCTCGTCTCCAACGACAGCGCAGTATAGAACAGTTCCTTTAAGGCCGAGTAACCTGACCTTTGACCCTGCGTATATCACACCATATTCCTTCCAAGTGAGCTGGAACCAGCCGATAGGCTACTCCGAGTTTGATCGCTATTCGGTGACAAATCAAGGGCTGAAGAATGTTACGCCGTATATCGTCCTTAAAAATGAGAGTACGCTCGCCCTGTTTGATTCTGAGCTGGAGCCGGGGAGAACGTATAATATTGCGGTGAAAACTGTGTCGGATAAGGTTCCCTCTTGGCCTGTCAATGCGAATGTGACCACGAGGCCGTTGCCAGTGCAGCATATTGTAAATCAGCGAGATGAAGAGAATGGAGAGGTGCTCATTGAGTGGCAGCCTCATCCCAGGTCGAGGCAAGATCACTACAGGATCACGAGCCAGGAGGCGGAGGCTTTTGGGGAGAATGTGAATAGTTTGATTGTGGAACAGCCGAGATTCCAGATGAGTAGCCTTTTCCCAGGGAGGAACTATTCGATAAGTATTCAAGCGGTGGCGAATGGGATTGAGAGTGAGGAAGTAGCCATTTACCAGGCTACAAGGCCTTCCTCTCCAATCGTGGAGAATCTTACAGCGCTGGATAAGGGGCTGACTATCTCGTGGAAATCGGATGTGACCTCGAGGCAAGACATGTATTTAGTGGAGTACACGAGGAATGATACGGGAGAGCAGTTCAATGCTACGACGGTGGAAGGACAGATTATCATCAGTGATTTGTACTCAGGAGCGACCTATTCTGTTCATCTCTACGCCGTTTCTCATGGGCTTCTTAGCGAGAAGCATGAGTATTTTCAGACAGTTTTCCCCAATCCACCTAGGAATCTTTCTGTGGCCAAGGTGTCCAACTCTTCCATCAACCTCAAGTGGCTACAGCCTCACAATTCCCTCTATTCCGGCTATGTTCTAAGATATAGGACGAATGATAACTCAACGTGGGTGGAGGAGCAGTTGCCGAGTTCCCCGACGGAAAAGGAGATGCTCGGGTTGAGCCCCGGAGAGAGATACATCATGCGAGTGAACACAATCAGCTATAGAACGGAATCAAGCCATCCTCAACAAATCATTCAGACTGTGAAACCCTCCGGGATCGTTGAGCTGGATCCGGAGGTGGATGCGACGAATATCACCCTCGTTTTTGACACTCCGAAGGGTCGTATTGAAGCGTACAACGTGAGGTGGGTGGCGCTAGATAGGATTCCGGAGCGGGGCTCAGATGAAGATAATTCCCAGGCAGATTCTCAAGATGATTCTGATGGTCAACTGGAGGAGAGTGGAGAAGGCTCCAAAATGGAATTATTCAAGGGAGAGAAAACCGTTGAGGAGGAAGATTGGGGTGAAACAGTGAGAATTCCCATCTCCCCGTTGATGAGCGGAGTGGCTTATTTAGTTTCTGTGGAGACAACTTCATATGGAATGAAGGGGAACGATTACAACGTCACGATAAGGACGCTACCCCTGATAACCAGTCAGGTGTTCATTGTCCTCAAGCAAAATCGCCTGAGCGAAGTCACCCTGACCTACACTCGAACTCCAATCACAAACAGCTTGTTTGATAGGTATCGCTTCCACGTGAGCGACCCCGCAATCCCATACAAGGAGAAACTAGCGAATGACACGGAAAGAAAAGTCACTTTTGAAGGGTTAGTTCCAGGGAGACTCTACAATTTCACAGTTTGGACCGTTTCCAATGACGTCACAAGCAGACCTCTGCTCAGGCACGATAGGCTTTACCCCGAATCAATCACGATGATCAATGCTTCATATATTTCTGATACTGAAATGAAGCTGGAATGGGACACTCCACCTGGGGACTTTGATGCTTTTGAGGTGCAATACATCAATCAAGATGATAGACTTGTGGATAATCTGACGTTGCTACCTTCTATCACGATCAGGGGATTGAGACCATTTAGAAACTACACTTTTACAGTGATTGTTCAGTGCGGCAATGATGCCAATGTCTTACGACGCTCTAGCCCCGTTTCCGCCGTGTTTAGCACGACGGAAAGTGTTCCTGAAAGAGTGGAGTACTTTGAAGCAATCGATCTGCTTCCTAATAACATCACTTTCGAGTGGGTTCTTCCAGAAAGCAAGCACAATGGAATTATCTCAAGTTATGTGATTAAATATGGAGTGAAAGGGCAGCCTTTGAACTCCTCCAAGAGTTTCAGCCCGCGAGATGGAAAGGGGACGATCATTGGGCTACAGCCCGGCGTTACTTATACTTTTGCAATTGAGGCGAGAACTAAAGTGGGACCAGGTCCTCACAGAATCCTCGAGAAGAAGATGCCAATCAGACCGCCACCTCCAACGGATCCAGCTGCCAAACCAACTGAAGTCAGCAAGACTGCCACCACAATCAAAATCAGATTCCGAGATAATTATTTCTCAAATAAAAACGGAGTTGTGAAGAAGTACACCATTATTGTTGCTGAAGATAAAGAGCTGATGGCAGAAAGTGGACAGAGTTTGGAGCCCAAGAGCTGGGCTGAAGTTCAGCAATTCAACAGGTGGCCTGCCTATCAAGTGGTGGAGCCTTACAATCCATTCACTTCTGGAAAATTCGCTGATTTTGAGATCGGAGGGAATCGGAGTTGCAATCCGAATAAAAAGGTTTATTGCAACGGGCCGTTGAGGGCTGGAAGGACCTATTTTGTCAAGATTCGGGCGTTCACAGATGATGATAAGTTTGGGGATACAGTTTTCTCAGCAATCTCTACGGATCATGATAACACTTGGCTGATTTTGACGCTCATCATTCCACTGTTGTTGATTCTGAGCTTTGTGGGATGTTTATTATACGTGAGGAGGAGAAGGGGAGCCTTTGGAAAGAGGGCGAAGAAGGGAGGACCTCATGATGACACTGCGAGCCTTCCTGAGAGCATCATTGAGCCAACGAGACCTGTGAAACTCAAGGAATTTGGGGAGCATTACAGAAAAATGAGTGCGGATTCTGACTTCAGGTTCTCGGAAGAGTTTGAAGAGCTGAAGAGGGTTGGAAGAGAACAGCTCTGCACTGCAGCAGATTTACCTGTGAACAGGCCCAAAAATAGGTTCACCAATATTCTGCCTTATGATCAATCCCGGTACAAGTTGCAGCCAACGGATGATGACGAGGGAAGTGATTATATCAACGCCAATTATGTCACCGTGAGTAAAATCCATTTGTAAATTACTTTTACTTTTCTGTTCTAAACTGGACATATGTTTTAATTGTGTTTTTGGGTATAATTTCAGGGTTTCAATTCACCAAGAGAATTCATCGTGACGCAAGGACCCCTTCCTTCAACGCGAGACGACTTTTGGCGAATGTGTTGGGAGTCAAACTCGAGGGCGATTGTGATGCTGACTCGGTGCGTGGAGAAGGGGAGGGAAAAGTGCGACAGGTATTGGCCTTGCGACACCATGCCTCAGTATTATGGAGATATTCAGGTCCAGATTCTCAACGAGAGTCGCTTTCCAGACTGGATCATCTCAGAGTTCCGAATGCAAAGGGTAATTTGAGACAACAAGGCTTATTTACTCTAATTTAAGTGAATAAAAGCTTGAGTTACGTTTTTTTGTTTATTTTCCAGGGCGACACGTACAGAATCATAAAGCACCTCCATTTCACCACCTGGCCGGATTTCGGGGTTCCAGATCCGCCGCAGATTTTGGTGCGCTTTGTGCGCGCTTTCAGGGACAGAGTTCCGCAGGAGATAGATCGGGTCCGCCCGATCGTCGTGCACTGCAGTGCGGGCGTGGGCAGGTCCGGCACCTTCATCGCGCTGGATCGCATCCTCCAACACATCAAAAAGTCTGATATCGTCGACATCTTCGGCATTGTTTACAACATGCGACGAGAGCGAGTAAGTTATCCCTTCATTTAGATTTAGAACTTTTTAACCCTTTTTTTTTAGGAAATCCATTTTTAAAATAAAAATTCATCCGTTTTCTCAGGTGTGGATGGTCCAAACAGAGCAGCAGTACATTTGCATTCACCAGTGTTTGCTGAGCGTATTGGAGGGAAAGGAGAACGACATTCCTTCACCCCGTGAAATCAACACAAATGACGGGTTTGAAGGTAACAAAGCTCGAATTTATTGTATTCCTAAATTCCTTCAATTATTCTAATAATATTAACCTAATTCTGTTGTGTTCTTTTCTCTGCTTTTACAGATGACGAAGGGATTGCCGAATCCGGAATGTAAATTATACACAGAGTCAGCCGCAGCTTTGAACTGAAA
>JAQGAP010002375.1:0-15383 GCA_034697805.1 Orchesella bifasciata | reverse complement strand
TTTAAGCTTAATCGTTGAAGTTTCAATTTCCAGGTAATTTTTATGGTTTTTTGAAAATGGTGTAGTGTATGGCGGGGGAGCATCGTAGATACTAACTCAGGGCACCAAAAGAACGACAAGAGCTTAATCTACATGGCTATGTAATTCGTTTGACTGGTAAATGAAATTAACAGTTAGTTTAAGGTCAATTGTTACAAATGATAGTATCGGTGAAGTTTCAATTTCCATCTGTGTATGTAGTTATACGATGGTACAAAACGCAAATCAATTCATATCTCAGGAACGGAATATCCTATCTGGACCATTTAAACGTCAAAAGGTACAACTAGTGGCAGAAAAACTGAAATCAATTTGATATCAGTTCCAAATACAATAATTTTGGACACACATGAAAAAGAATGGTTTCCAATGTGGACCCAACTCCATGATTTCTCGACACTGTACCTATCTTGTCATGTACCTATCGCTCATACCCTGGAACTCAAATGTTTCCATACAAAAAATATCGTATTTCCTCGACAAATAAGTGCTTTTGTACCCGTACAGACACTTGATAACTATCAGTTATATCATAGAATAGTTTACTCTTTCTCTGAAGTTTCATTCCCCTTTTTGAGATCGGCCTTGTCCCAACCTTGTTGTCCTCGTTGTTTAACTAAGCACGACTTTATATACCGATTTCTTTTAAAATATTGTTTTAACGAAATCTGATGACCATGGGTATTAAACCATACGTGGCACAGTGGCACCGCCACGAGAACACTTGGGGTCGGGAGTGCCGTAGAGAACAAAACGTTGTCGCCGTCAGGCGACAATTATAAAATCTTAAGCTGTAACACAAATGGTCAGGAAGAACATCATAAATTAGCGTTCTCTAAAACAGTTAAGGAGAACGTTATCTTAAACTATTAAAGAGACCATTCTCTTAAGCAATTAAAAACAACGTTCTCTTAAACAATTCAAGATAACGTTTTCTTAAACAATTAAAGTCAACATTCTCTTACATAATTAGGGAGAAGGTTCTCTTAAACAATTAGAGAAAACATTCTTATGAAACATTATTAGTTGGGGTGAACAATTAATAAATTTGAGCTTACTTCAACCATTAGAGAGTGCTCAATAAAAATTTGCGTTCTCTTTACTATTTGTTAGAGGGAGCATTATGTAAATTTGTGTTCTCTTATACTATTTGTTGGAGAGAACATAATGTAAATTCTGGTTTTTAAAAACTATTGGGGTTTCAGAACATTAATTTCACATTTTCGTTGTACGTATATAGGTTAAAACAAAACCATAAATTACTTGTTTCTAGGATTGCTCCATTACCCTAGATATAGAAACTTAAATTTGTCGGATTAATTTAACATTGGCTTTTACTGTAAAGGCTTTAGATACTCTGTAACAATTTTACTTATTTTATAGCTTGTAAACAGTCAAGGAGAACACTTTGGAAATCTCAAAATGCCATAAGAACACTTGTAAGGCTTAAGACCCATGCTGATGACCACAGATATCCGCCAGTAATGACTGCCACAAATTTTGAGTTGTCATTTTACTAGACGTAATATAATGTGCTACACTGCTGTCGCCAGTTGTTGTAAGCGGAGATAATTAAACAAATCCAAAATAAAAACGTCTAAATAAATTTGATTTTTTAAATGTCTAAAAAATTCGCTTTGGCTTCATCCCTGCTACTGCTAAATACACCATTCAGCTTTTGAACTGAAAAACATCCTCAGACTAATTTGTATAAAAATGCCTGGTGTGTATAATGACAGTAAAATCATGTGAATTGGATAAGCCTGAAAACCGAAATGAATGTTCAAAACTTTGATAAGGACCTTACTGACGTCCATTGTAGAATATATATGTAAGTGTATTTCAGATAGAAAAAACGAAAAAAGCTTAAGCATATGCCTGCACTAAACGACCTGACATAAGAGCTTGCAACGCGTGCGATTTTGCAAAGTACTTATTATAAATTGCGCAACTTGCAGGGACGTGAAAAAAAAATTGCTTCTAAATTTCTTTCCCTTAGTAGCAGAAAAGTTTTTTGTCAAATCATCTTCTGTTTTTACCCCTAAAACCTTGATTTAGATTGGTTTGTGGTAACAGAATCGACTTCCTTTGAGGACTTGAATCAGGCTTATTTAAATTCGAAGTAGGAATGGTAAGATTTAAAAAAACTTACCACTATTGCCGACGATGAAACCTTCCATCTTAAGCCAGGCGTGTTCATCCACTAGGTTTTTTATAGAGACTGATGGTTTCTCCGTCAACAATACCCAAGAATAGGTAACCTAACGAAGTAACAAAAGATATTTCATTAGACAAGAAATTAACCCGTCAAAACGGACTTAACGATTTACTTCTAGTGAATACTAACTATTACGTAATTTGTGAACTGTATGTCCTAAATAAATATATTTTACAAACTAGCTTTCAATTGATTTCTAAAACCCTAAAATGTCCCTTTAGTAAGTCTTTAGCTTGACCTTTGATGTGTTGAAGCAAACATTGGACCATGATTTACCAGACTGTGTGTGTAAGTTAAGCATTTGGAGCCATTACAAACTACTTGAATTTTTTGGGGACGTTAGATGTAATACATCATACAGTGTAAAACTTAAAAGGTAAGTATCTTCGGTTTCAGGAGAGTTCAGACAAATGAAATATTGTTATTATGACAGATTTCACACACAACATGTTGCTGCATTTTTTACTATACAAAACTTTGAAATTTAAATATTCACCTTTAAAAAAAATAAGTAAAATGTGGTAGATTTCATTATATCATTCAAAAATTATTTTAAATGATATTTCTCAAAGTTTTTACGCAAGTATGTGTTTTAGCGTTACATGAGTACAGATTTAATTCCGAAATATTTAACCATGAAACGGCCACAGTTAGTAGAAGTTTTGTATTAAATTTTCAGTTATTGCCCTTAAAATATTATATATTTATTGGGCTTTTAGGTGAGATAATAGTTGCTGAAATTGGTTGAATAAATTTTTAAAAATATTACATAGAAGTAGCACTAGCCACGAAACAGTACATGAATTACTTAAATATATACTAGTATACTTCTTACTTTTGTTGAAGTATTAGTAAATGTAACATTGTTTTAGTAATTTTAATATAAGTAACTTAAGACTGTTTTAATAATTTCAATATTAGTAAAAGTCCGTCTCCGTCTAAATACTTTTTTTTTTAATTTTAAAGGTGGCATCGTCTTCTTCACAATATGTTAGCCCAGAAAACAAACTTTGTACTTTGCACTTTTCGTACAAAAATGATGACAAAAAATTCATTCTAAAGAAAGTCTGCAATACGAAATGTTTCATTCCACGACAATGTGCATTGCTTCAATAGTTTTTGTATGAGTAAAAGCAAACATTGTTTCAAAAATAGCGTAATTTGTGACTTTGGAATCGTAAATGACATCTTCTGTAAACTAGCTTTCGTTTGATACATCACATCCCAAGTGTGTCATTTGTGCATGACCTTTGACTTTGTTCGACTGCCCAACTGCATATTTATAATCTGCACTGCATAAGCTTTCGATTGATATATCACAGGCCATGTTGGTAATTTCAAACACTTAATCGTGCTTTACGAACCTGTTCGTAAGTTCTGATTTAAATTTGAAGTGCACATTTATAATCAGCACTGCAATAGCTTTCGAGTGATATATCACAGGCTGTATGTGACGCTAATCATATTATTTTAGCTCATCAGTTGACCTTGTGTCCGTAATCCTAGATAACCCATCTTCGAACTCATCTTCCGTCTTGAACTGAGCTATCGACTGGGGAAATCAGAATTTAAAAAATTCAAGCGGTTCGAAAGTTATCGTGCCCACATACAGACAGACGACGACGACGACGCGATACAGAGTGATCTTAATATGTACTTAAAGGTACATAATAACCCATCTTTGAACTCATCCTCCGCCTTGACCCAAGCTATGTGGGGTAGAGATTAGTTAGTACTGCTCGCCAGCATGCAGAAATGAAACGTAGGTTTAACTAGCAAGGTTATATGCGGAAACTGAGTACGTATGTATTTAAGTCAGACTGGTTGCTCTGGGCCGAAGGTAGTGGAAAATAGTGGAACAACCGTTGAGGCGAATACCCCCAACCACAGAGCAAAACAGGCGGCGTAATATACTGTGTATTGGCGCTCTATGGTAGGGGATATTCGCCTCAACGGTTTTTCCACTACCTCTGGCCCAGTCCAAATAGACTGATTCAAGTCTTCAGTTATTAAACATATTTGGCATATATACAAAACCTCGAGCTCAACCCCAACCTCACATCTACCGACAGGTGAAATCAGAATTCCAAAAGTCGAGCGGTTCAAAAGTAATCGTGCTCACAGACAGACAACGACAGACGCGATACTAGGTCTTAATGACTTAAAGGGTTATTGTTCTCCTGTTTCTATTTCGATAAAAATTTGCGGGATAATAGATTTTCATGCGTAGATTACGAATCTGAAATAAGTTGAAAGGTTTTATGATCGTGGCGCCATCCAGAATGAAAAAACGGCGGGAAATGTTTCATCGGAATTCCTCCAAACTTTATTTGTTGGTACCATTGGACTTGCTGATTAACGTGGTACATATTGTTTTAAAAATTTTGATTGTGGTGACGACCTGAAGGAAAAACTGCGGAGAATTTTTTAAACTTCGTTTTCTCCATATAAGTGGCACCACAATCAACGTTTTTATAAAACCATTTTTGTTCCAGGATAACATGTGTGGGAAGTCTAATGCAGAAAGAGTTATGCAAATCGAACAATTGCGCTCCAAGATATGTAGCCTTGAAGTTATCGATCCCGGAAGTCGAGTTGGACCACTTCGAGAAAAAGAAGGTTTGGGATCATAAAATCAAGGTTTTTCGAGTTACTGTTGTAGATAAATAACTGAAATCCATTTTCAACGTTTATTACACTTTGTTTCTCGAAGTCGCCCAAGTCGACTTCCAGGACTGATAACTTTAAAGTTGAATATCTTGGAGCGCATCGGTCTGATTTGCATAATTCTTTCTGCATTAGACTTCATACGCATGGTGACATGTTATCCTTGAACAGAAACGGTTACTTTTTGCAAACCATGGTGGAACCACATGTGGCCACACATTGAAGGTCGCATTTTCATAAAACTTTTGTATGGTCTATATTACAGTATAAATATGGTTTCTGAATCGTATTGGTCCACACGCTCAACTAAAAATTTAAAAATATGACATTCGTAACGTGGCGCCAAATTTGAAATTTGAAAATCTGAGAATTTCCCTCTATGGAATCACCCAAAACGACTGTGTGCCAAATTTCAGGTCAATCTGATAACAAATGAATGCGTAAATTGCATACCGTCGTTTGGCCTTCAAATGGCCGCTGTACAGTCGTTTCAACTTACCCCAAAGCCATAATGTGGACGTTTGCATAGCTATACAATATCTATCGGTTTACTATGAAAAACCGCTGATCGGGGATGCAAAGTTTTATTTTTCGTGGAAAAACTTTGTTTTTACTTATATGGGATTTAGCAGTAGTCACTTTCTTCAACATTGGATTTAGCACTACTCGATTTTTTCAAAATGGAATTGATCATAATAGGGCAAATTTCATATGATTTAGCATGACTGCACACATTTATATAGGATTTAGCATGCGGGAAACTTTTGTCCGCGTCCTCTTCTTGGGAAAATTTGATAACATAAACAAACATTTGAAAGGTCGGCACATTTTTGTGATCGAGATTTTTTTGACAAATAACGTTCGAAACCAGTAAAATGACACAAAATTGTTAAAAATTGACTATTTTTTTAAACTTTGGGATTTAATATGACTTTGGAAGCATAATACAATTGACGTTGACACAATAAAAAGCTCTATTACTACTTATACAAGCAGCTCCAATGCGCGCACCAGTTGATAAGCATAAGCAAAGAAAATAACATCACGACTCAAATTGTCTATTCTTTATAACCCTGGGAGAAATCGCTTCCTTTCAAGCATATTTTCTTATTGTCCCTATCGCAAATTTATCAACTTGCTCCAACGATTCACCTCAATTACCATGGCCTTCTTAATGTGGTCTTTAATATTAGCAACAGTTTGGGATAAAATAAATGCGTGTGGCAGTCGGGTTTCATAAAGCTGCTGGAATTTCTCAAGAATAAGTATATATGTTTATATGCTTTTGTGCTTGGCTTTATAATTCCATACCCCACACAGCACAATGTGGCTCACTATACTATCAAACTTACTCTTAAATTCATACGATGAAACCCATTTTGTCTACATGGCTCCGAAATCTTAAATTTAAAGTTTTTATCTGTAAATTTGACGAAAAACATTAAAACATAACACCCATTGGGATTATTTTGATACAACTGAAGTTACTTACGATTTTACAATCTATGGAGCGAGGGGCTGTTTAAATTATTTGAGAGAAGGTCCTGCAGGTATATGAGAACGACCTGATATGAGTGTCTGGGATAGAACCGTGTCTGTGCCAGTAATGA
Organism: Orchesella bifasciata; assembly: GCA_034697805.1. Lineage (NCBI taxonomy): Eukaryota > Metazoa > Arthropoda > Collembola > Entomobryomorpha > Orchesellidae > Orchesella > Orchesella bifasciata. Next base: position 8,849 of record JAQGAP010002375.1, on the reverse strand, counting down.
AGGCCTGTGTGAGTTATGCATGTTAGACAAGTTTATTGGCTGGGGCAAGTTGACACGGTTGCAATAGGGGCAATTTAATATTTTAAGGTCTTGGTAAAGGGACGGACTTTTCTCGGAGGTCACTTGACATATTTGGCTGAAATTTTGCACATATATTCTTAAAAGCTCTAGCTGGTTTTTGAAGGGTTTAATGGATTTCGAAAAAACACGCGCGAAAATCAAAAAACCAAAATTACTAGAATTTTTTAGTTGAAATTGACTTTATTTTTATACCATATTTAAAGCACTTCAAAACTCTTTAAAACATCCAAAAAGCATTTGAAAATGATTTATGTTAAGGTGAAAAGCGAACTGCGCAAACCGTTTGTTCAGTTGGATGATAAGATAAATAAATGGCAATTTTGTATTAATGTGTATGAAACGAGAAATATGCAGCAAAAAAAGGTATGCTATACTGCACGATAAGTCTTCACTATATGCAATGTACTAATATTTGATATGCATATACCTTTCTAAGGAATATACTTGTAGCTGCTTTAATTAACAGAAAGGTTTATATGATGTGTATCAGATGTCCGTTTTCTGTATTTATGAGCACCAGTAAAACTTTGTATTATTCAAATGCATACAATTGCGATACTTACCGTTATCCTGAGTTGGAGTTTTTGGTCACGTCTAATCTATTTTTTGTTATCTTAAACTTGGTGCAAACCCATATTGAGTGGCTTGTAAACCCAAACGGCCCAAACCCAAGTCTATTGTAACAAGAAAGTAAAAAATTCAAGTCAGTGCCTAACGTCAATAAATAATAAAAGCAGTTATTCTGTAGGTTATAAGTTTTAGAATACCTTAGAAATTTTTTACAAAGCAGAGTTGTTGGTTCTTTGATGAAACTTGTAAAAAATACGATTACGTCCGCCGACCGTAAATTTCGCACTAGATCTACAACTTTAACTTCACAGCAGTTATCGCTTGTTGTTTCAGTGTTAACAAATTGAACTTTAGTTTCTTTCAACAGTTAACATTTTTGATGTAATAGGTATCGAAAAAATCGATGCAAAGTAAGGTGTTTGACTGTGCACTCATAGTATGAATGTGAATGAAACAATTCATGCCAAGTACTATCTATGAAAATGCTTTCAAGCACCTTGAGTGTGAAATTTTTTTCCATTTTATCTTATCAGCTAATTGGTATGCGATTTGAGAACTTACGTGTTGTCTAATATTGACTAAATATTCCTCGTTTTTTACAGCAACGATAAACTGTTAGCATTAAATTGTCGTTTACAAAATTGTACGATTTTGCACTGGACTAGATGGGGCGACTGTTTACAACTGTACTTCAGTCTGATGATTAATTCCTATCGCTACTTGTTAATCACCATCCTCAATGTTGGCACAATTGGCTCTCTTTGGACTCGGTTAATTAAGTGAAGACGAATTTTTAAAAAAATTGCGTTTTAGACTAGGAGCCCACACAAAATATTAGACAGATAAAGAACTTAGATCATGAATAGAAAAAAGTAAGTAAACTGCATACATGAGTACCTTCTTTAAATGTTGAAATCAAATTTCCATTTCATATAAACTGTAGGTTGAAACTTCACCGATGTTATCATTTTGCTAAATTGAACTAAAATTAACTGTTAGTTTCATTTTTCAGTCGAACTAAATAAATAAATATGTAGATTAAGGTATTCTTGTTCTCTCGACTACCTCAGTTGGTTTTAACGATGCTCTTCCTCCATGAGTGATTTCAAGCCAATTCAACACCGAACCAAAAATCATGTCTGCAAAAACCATTTTTGTTATTAAAATATGAAAACCCCTTTGATTTCATGTAAATTCATGGAACACCAGGTTGGGGTGGGATGAGACAAAGGTGCTGGGGCTACTTGAACAGCCGATGACGGAACACGATTTACTCTCCTCCATACTGACCGATTGAGCTGAAATTTGGTATGGAGACTTCTTGACCGATTCTCCAGGGGGGATTTTCATCCTATTTTGAAAATTCATGTTTGGCGCCAAAATTTCGAATTTTGAAAATAACACAAATATTTTGGAATTTTTTCGCGAATTTTTAAAATACATTTTGATACATTTTTTAAAAAACAAAGAGAAGGTTAAATTGATGTTCGAACGTTTGTCACAAAAGTTAAACATTATTTACTGCAAAAAATACAAAAAATTGGTGTTATTTTCAAAATTCGAAATTTTGGCGCCAAACATGAATTTTCAAATATGAATGAAATCCTCCTGGGGAATTGTCCAAGGAGTCTCCATACCAATTTTCAACTTAATCCGTCGATATGGTGGAGAGTAAATTGTGTTCCGTCTTCGGTTGTTCAAGTAGCCCCAGCACCATTGTCTCAACACATCCCAACCTGGTGTTCCAGCAATTTAGATGAAATCCAAGGGGTTTTCATATTTTAATAACAAAAATGGTTTCTGCAGACATGATTTTTGGTTCGGTGTCGAATTGGCTTGAAATCACTGCCATACACTACTCCGTTTTCAAAAAATCATAAAAATTACCTGACACAAAATACTTCAACGATTAAACTTAAAAGTTTTAACGCTAAATACAGAGGTAGGACAGAAGTTAAAATCAATATCTTCCTTGCAGTTAGACACCGAAATAACTTGTAAGAATTATAGATTTTTTCCAGACATTTTTCTTACAGGAGGTTCTACATTTAATGCGCTTTCTTTTGATATGCTACTCAACTCTTTTTGTTCAACACATTTTTTTACAATTCACAGAAATGTTCTGCGCTATCAAAATTTGGAGGGACAAAAGTTTACATTTATTTATTATTTTTAATGCTTTACTGCAGTTTTTTGTGTTTGGAATATTATGTTAATGTAATATTATCCGGGAAAGTGTTATATAGCTTCTTTTCCACAACCAAATCTGAATCCTGAATTGTTTTCATGATCTGCATCGGAAATTTTTACTGTCCCTTTGAAAATCTCGGTTTCCTCAGATATAAAGGTTTGATTGTTGCAAAGCTACCGAAAAATACAAATTTCTAGTTATCTCTATCAACTTAATCATCATTTCGAGACGTATATTGTATCACTTGTCAAAATGCTGTCAACGCAATCATTTTATGCCTTCTATTCTTTGCAGGGACGTGATTTCAACTTGATAGCTGTAAATATTATAGAAATTGTTAGCAACAACATAAATAAATCAAACTTTATTCTTGTTTAATGTGAAAACCTTTGTCAGTGCATCTCAAATGCATTTCTTTAGCCAATCGCGATGCCGTGTCACTTCCCGTTAATTCCTATGAAAATTGAACTATTGTTCTCCAAGATATTGAGCTTTGAAGTTATCAACCCTGGAAGTCGACTTGGGCGACTTCAAGGAAAAGAGTGTTTAAGATCACCAAATCTATGCTTTTTGTTGTCTAGTTGTAGGTAAACATCTGAAATCCATTTTAAACGTTTATTACACTTTTTTCTTGAAGTCGCCTAACTCGACTTCAGGATTGATAGCTTCAAAGCTCAATATCTTGGAGCGAAATGATCAGACTTTTACAATTCTTTTTTCATAAGACTTTCCGCACATGGTGCCATGTCAACCCGTAACAAAAACGGTTACATTATGCAAACCACGGTGGTACCACTACCACATGTGGTCCCGCAGCGAAGGTCACATTTTCATGAAAATTTTGTATGGTTTATATTAGAGTATAAATATAGTTCATGAATCTATATTGGTCTACACGCTGAACTAAAAATTTTACAATACGACATTCGTAACTTGGCGACAAATTAGAAATTTGACAATCTGAGAAAATCCCATCTGGAGAATCACCCAAAAGAGCTGTGTGCCAAGTTTCAGATCAATCAGTTAACAAATGATTGAGTAAATCGCATACCGTCGTTTGGCCTTCAAATGACCCCAGTACAGTTGTCTCAAGTTACCCCAAAGCCATAATGTGGACTTTTGCTATACAGTGTCTATCGATAAATTACGAAAAACCGCTGATCGGTAATGCAAAGTTTTACTTTTCGTGGAAAACTTTTGAGTGCGTACAAACGTTTTCAACCATGAATAAAATTCAAGTTTGGAATCGAAATTTTTCTGCAATGTCTGGATAGAACATGCAATTCTGAGGGTAGGAACACCGGTTAGGGCTCGGGGTAGGTTGAGACTTCTGAGCAGGGGCTTCTTGAATCTTTAAAACTGAGCTGATGACGGAACCAATTTTTCTCCGCCATTTGATAACCGAATGATCTGAAATTTGGCATAAGATTCCTCAGGGGCTAAATTCCTCGGATTTCTAAATTTCGATATGCGCGCGAAAATTCAAAAATTCAAATTTTTTCAAAGTTTAATTTAAAAATTAGCTAATAGGCGGATAAATATGAGTCATGCACTACAATACTTCCCAACACAACATTTGAAAATTTTGCATTTTTAAAAATTGGCGCCAGAGGGCGCCTCCCAAAGTTTGTATTTTTTTGGAAATTCAATCAAAATTCCCCCTGGCGCTTATTAAGAGAAGCATATAGCAAAAAGTTTCATGTAAATCGGTTGAACCGTCATCAATCGTTGGATTACCACGACAGTTCCATTTGACAAAAAATAACGTATTCGAGAAATTACGAAGCAGGATCATTTCAAACCCTTCTGCTACGTAGCAGCTTTTAAAGTCTTTAGCACAGATACTACAATATGGTACAAAATCTTTATTTTTGGAGGCTCTTCTGTGGTCCAAAGCATATTATTTTCTTGCTTTGATGTTGGCGATAAATAACTAGACACGTCTTTTTCTTTTCGACGATCAGTAACACGATTTCATTTAAGTTTAGAGGAGGATTGTAGCCGAACCTAGCAATTTCTACATATGTATGTGTGTTCGTAGAAAGATCTCCTTGAGACTTTCGCTCTTCCTGGTATACTATAGATAAATAAATTAAATAAGCAGTTTGAAATGTTTGAGTTCAACAAAAAAATTTGTTTGCATGAAATTCCAAATAATTAGCCCTCTTGTGGCTTGATAATATATGCATACGTGTAGTATAGAAAATAATATTTTTTATTTTACAAAGTTTTTAACCTGACATAACGCTGGCTGCATTCTGACATTGTAGATAATTATGGGCAACCAATAAAAGGTCCAATCGCAACATTTGCTTCTGTGGAACACATCTCCCACTTCCAAATTCGGTTACTCCATATACACACTTGGGACATGCTTGATACACAGTGGTGGGTAATCAGTTGATAAGGTAATCTAATCTGATAATCAGATTAATTGATTAATTTAATCTTTAATCAGTAATCTGAAGATTCTGAGTGCATGAAATTAATCATTAATCAATTAATCAGAGGAGTTTCGTCAAACGATTTAATCTGTAATCAATACAAGCATATCCCAGCTGGAAAACTAATCTGATTAAGTTAATCTGTGTATTGATTAATTTCATTCTAGAAAAGGTGTAAAGCCGAATGTTTTTCTTCAAAAAGAATAATTAATACATAGATCCCGTTGGTTTTTGCTGAATACAAAGTACAGTACATACTTCTTGCATTTAAAAACTTTGTGTGCTAGTAATATGCACACTTGCTATTTCACCTATCAACATTTAGCTAATACTAACACTGAATTTGAGCTTTGCATTGTAAATACATTGCAGATAAAAATACTTCGAACTTAACTTTTTACTAAACATCAGGTTAAGTGCTTACAAATTGTCATGTAATGATTCAATTTACATACCACTGTGAAAGCAAACATTGTGAAAGTTGGAAATGAGTTAAATAATGGAGAGCATATTGGTTAAAAGACTGATGTATTTGAAATTAGCACCGTTGTGGCTTAAAACTCATTGTAGAAATTCATGAAAATTTTTGTACTTAATCAACAACTTGATTATTTAATCAGATTAGTTAATCTATAATCATTAATCTAATACTCCGAAAGAAAAACAATTAATCAATCAATCAGAATACTTTTCTTAAAACTATCGGAAGTAATCAATAATCAGATTAATCTTAAAATAACTAAATTAATCTTTAATCTCTAATCTAGAGCCAAAATTTCGTTTATTACCCACCCCTGTTGTTACATGATTTACAATAAACGTATTCCTCACATCCCAATGCTCCTTTCACGAAAAAAAGTATCGCTACACAAACCATTTTTGATCCTTGTCAGGTAAACGTTGCCTGCAAACTAAATACGTACTTGTCATCTCTGATCGAATAAAGCATGCCCGATTATAAAGAAAACTTGCGTTATAGAAAATGAAATGCTGTTTTATTGCTGACATGAATTTCGTTGATTAATAAGAGTTAGCCTAGATTACTTGTTTTCATGACCAAAGTGCAGCTGATGTCGTTTTAATGAACTCTGATATGTAAAGCGCTGGTTGCAAAAGGATTTTTTCGTAAACATATCTGCATAGCGTTATAGCATTTTTCATTATCGGAACGTTTGTACATATACAATAATGATGTTGGTTTACAAGCTCGATGTTGCACGTAAACCTTCCTTAAACTTTCTATCTTTTCCACAGTAAATGGTTGGAAATGAAAGCACTTCCGCTTTCAAATCCGAAAAAAGTGGAAGAGGAAAATTTCCTTCCGCTGTTGCAATTCGGATTGCTTTAAATGCTGCTTCGTTTTTCGAGAAAACTAATGTTTCATGAGCTGCTATGGAATCCTTTACGTTAGACCATTGTACTTCGTGTCTCTCTTCTTCTTCATCAATTATTTCATCAGTTTTGGTGTTATCGGAGACAGAAGATTCAGCAATAAAGTCAAGTGTGTCTTCTGCAAAGTATAAAATTGTTTTATAAACGGATACGGAAACGGATAATTTTTCGAAAAATAGAGTACATTACCATTAGCATGTCTAGACCAGTCATCAGATAGTAAAATACTTTCAGAAGCAAAACGATCCGAATTTGGCCGTTAAGTAAATCTTCAAGGGACGTATAATTTCGTGCATATAAGCAACGGCGTACTCCATTTTCCTCATCAACGTGACTTCGATTTTAGAAGTATCATTGAAGAGTCTTGGGAGAACTTGGGCGCAAATATCAAGGTCCGCTTCAACATTAACGATGTTTCCTTTTAAGCACGACTGTCGATCACATCCTAACGCTCGTATTTGCATAAATGGAAGCCTTGGAGAGACAAGTCTCTCTTCCAATGGTGTGAGGTCCTAAAAGTTAGAAGGAAAAAAAATTCGAAAAAGTTGAACCAAATCTCAGTATTTATCAATAATTATACCTTAAGTTCGTCAGGAATGGGAGGAAACTCGAAACCATTACTCAAAGCTAGTCGAGGAACTGACGCTTCATCTTTGGAAAATGCATATTTATAACATGTTGTGCACAGCCGATTTGACAAATTAGGTAAATACATTATTTCAGCAAAAATTTCTTCAGACCAACACTGCTTCATTAAACCCTCCTCCGTGAAACTTTTAGTTGATTCCTCATAAAACAGACCTCCACAACAGCAGCAAATCGTCGTCGGTGCTTGCATTTTTTGGTTCTCGAACTCGAAAGTCGTTTCTTTAGTGCATTCAAATTGACTGATGATTTAGCTGGAGTAGAGAGATTTTCATCAGAAAGTCGCTTCTTTAGTGCATTTAGATTGGTCAATGGGTTGGCTTTAGTTGGCGTCTTTTGATTTGATAAAATTGGGTTGTCTGGTTTAGTTTGATTGACTTGCTTATCCTTCTTCCGTGCTCTATATTGTTTCTGGTATTCAGCATTTTTTCGACGCTTTTACTGTAGCTGCATATCTTCTGTGATTTCTGGAGACTCCTGCTGACAGTTACTAGCATTGTTTGAAGTTTTTGATGATGTTGACTGAGTTACTTTTCCTTTTAGAAACTTTAGAAATTGATATTAAATGTTATTTTACGAAAAAATAATTTTCATTCATTTGTAGATTATTTATGTATCTTTTACCATTTTCTGTTGAGTCTTGATCACAGTTATTAACGCTTATTGAGTTTCTTTTAAATGCTGATGGAGAGCACGTTAATTCTGTAGAATCAATTTCTGTATTTTAACACCAAAGTTTGGATTAATTTTTCGTAAAGCTACCATGATATGATGCTTTCTATTAGTGTCTGGGCAAGGTATTCCTCTCACCTTTTTGTGGGCTGGTCACATTTTATCCGCTTTCTGGCTTTCCTTCGCCCGTGCTCTACGATTTCTCTGACGTTCGGCGTTTTGTTGTCGCCTTTTTTGGAGCTGCATTTCGTTTGGCGTTCCAGGAGTATCAGATTTGAAGGTACCGAAGTTGGAGGGTATTGATGATGTCGATGGTGAGCACGTTGATTCTGTTGTTGCATTTTCTGTAGTTTTACATCAAAGTCAAAATTAATTTTTCGTAAAACTTTTCTATTTAATGTCTGGGTAAGGTATCCCTCTCAGAACCTCCTTTTCAGAACTGTTTAAAAATTCGAATTTTAACGCGGGAAAATTCAAAAAATTAAAAAATTATTTAAAATACGTTAACAAGGTAGTTAGCATCGTAAACAACACTTATTTATTGATTTAATATAAATTTTCTACTATAAAATTTAATAAACTTGAATTTCTAACATTTTTTTATTTTTTGAATTTTCCCGCGTTAAAATTCGAATTTTCATACAGTTCCAAAAAATCATCTGTAGAATCATACATGAGAATGTATGTACAAAGTTTCAGGTCAATCGGCCAGTAAACACCGGAGATATCGATGCCCCTTTGCAAAATATTGGAATGCCCCTAGTATCTATGTATCAGTATGAGAATATATTATGTAATCTTTCATTCATATTGTTATGTATGCTCCCTTTGCCTTTTCTGTTATTGTTCTTATC